>PVIR01039133.1:0-14132 GCA_004026965.1 Petromus typicus | reverse complement strand
TTTCCTTCTTCTCTTCTTCCCTCTTTGAACCTTTCACCTCTACAGATTTGGCTTTTTGGTCTTTTCTTTCATAGCACAGATACCTATCTAATTATAATAATGAAGATACATCATGTCTTTAATTTCTTTCCTTTATTGGTAAAAAGGCCAGTTCTTATAAATGAAATAAATACCACAAACTTTAGTGCTATCATCTCTTAAGGTGTTGACTATTTGCGGTATCACTAGAAAGAACAAAGATTTACATTCTAATGGAAAGTTTTAGGTAAATTATCTCTGTCTTTACCTTTAATCATTGCAATTTATTTTGTATAAATTTTAGGGCTAGAATGGCTGAACACAGAAGAGCCCATATCTGTCTACAAGGACCTACTTGGAAAAGTGGTCATCCTTGATTTCTTCAGTTACTGCTGCATAAACTGTATCCACTTGTTGCCTGATCTCCATGAGTTAGAACGCGCATACTCTGACAAAGGTACCTGCTTTTGATCAGTTTCTAATGGACCGTCTGGCGCAGGCAGTGGAAGAATAGCTGGCTCATTTGCTCATAAGAGAGTGAACATTGGCAAGACTTGAGAGATTATAAAAAAGTCTCTTAATCTGTGAATTAAGGACTCAGTGTCCTTAATTCAGTGCATGAAGGGTTAAATTTAGTGATAGAGGTTTGCTCAGCTAAGGAACTTGAAGTTAGGACAAGGTTTACTGAGAAGGTAAAGGCATGAATTACTTCTTTGATGATTATTTTTAAAGATCTTTTACATATCTACTGTTAGCTAAATTTATTCTGTTGACAAAACATAAAAAAATACCTGACCCAAATTTTATATTCTTCTCACTGTGGAATGAAGGTTTAAAGTTCTTACTAGGAAGTGTGGCTAAGCTTTCATTAAAATTTAATGACATGAACTACAGTATAGTGCAGAGTATTGTAAGAGACACTTTTTAAAAAAATCTTGCTTCAGTAAAAAAAAAAAAGGACTAGCTATTGTTTTCCAGAGCACATTAGAGAATCTTCTTTTATGATACTATGGATTCTGGAGTTGCAAGAGATTATACTTAGTATTTATTTTAGAAGTTTGAAAAATTACCAGATTTCTCATGGAAAGAGAACTCATTTAGTTCTGTCTACTCTGAGAAAAAGAGTAGTGTAGGTCTTTTCTGCGTTGAGGATACATAGTTATTTACGATTATTTTTGATTAATGTTTTTAATAGGAGGATGACATAATACAGATTTTGTTAAAGTGAGACACTGTAGGATGGGTTGTGAATGCCGTAGTTAACTATTTCCTTACCTGGGATTAATTCAAAGTGACTATCTGGTCAGCTTGATTGTTTAACCCCACATCTGACCCAAAGCAGTGACTTCCTCAAATGGCTCCTTTTACTGTCCTACCAGTTTATTGGAAATGATGTTTTATAACACTACTGTAACAAAAATAAATTTTTTCATATGCAAACATACTTTGTTTAGTAAGTAGAAAGAGGATTCTAGAAAGACAAAGGAGTAAGAACAAAAGGAGTCTGTACCTATCTAGATAGCAGTTAACATTGGCAGCCTCTTTCTGTGGAACCTACTGAGGTATTGGACTGTAAGGTACTTTAATTTTGACCTATTTCAGCTCTTAGAACAGTATACCTAGCCAGCCCTCAGGGAAAGCAGCAATTACATGTTCCAGGAGCAGCTTGCTGAAGCCAAAATGGACAAAAGTCTCCATCCTCCAAATGTCAGGAATCTGTTTTCAGATCATTGATGGCTTCTCCTACTCAGAGAGGTCCAGATGAAGATAGTGACAGTTGCTATCACACCTTTCCATATTGAGAGCCCCACCTGTTTCAGCTGAAGTAATTTCCAGGAGATTTTGAGAGTTGATGTCTTATTTCCTCTTCATTTTTTGCTTTTTCTTCCTTTGAGAGCCAGCTATTGAAAACTAGGCCATTCAGTAACAATTGTGTATACAAAAGAGCTTAGAAGGTCACTGTACATGCCCAGGGGAAAACACAAGCAGAAAATAGACCCTCGAAGACCTTTATTTTTACCTCAGGATGGTCATTGGCACAGAGATACTGTACAATACAGTACAGAAGAAAATACAATACAGAAAACCCCCAAAAGACTCTCCCATGTAAAAACTGGGGAAGCAGGAGAATCTAACTGCCAGAGTTAACATATCATATGATACAAATAACTAGTTTTTAGAAACAAAAAAAACAAGGCATACAAAGAAACTGGGGGGACTGGGGATTTAGTTCAGTGGTTCCAGTGCCTGCCTTGTAAGGAGAAGAGCCCAGGTTCGATCCCCACTAACCACATAAAACAATGCCGGGTATGGAGACTTGCACCCACCAGCAATCAGAACTTCATACCACAGTGCCGGGTGTGGTGGCTCACTGCTATAATCCTAGCACTTGGGAGGCAGAGGCAGGAGGATTGCTGTGAGTTCAAGGCTGAGCTCAGGGCCAGCCTGAACTACAAAATGTGACCGTATCTCAAAAAAACTAAAAAAAGAAAGAAAAAGAAGCTAGGAAGTACAGCCTATTCAAAGAAAGAAAAACGAAATAGAAACTGCCTCTGAAAAAGACCTAATGGCAGATCTGTGAGACAGACACTAAAACTACAGATTTAAAGATGTCAAAAAGGTAGTTAAAGTAATGTATGAGTAAAACAGAAATAACACTAGAAATAGAGAACTGTAAAGAAGCCAGGAAGGGTCTACGGCCATACCAGCCTGAATGCTCCTGATCTTGTCTGTAAAGAAGCCAAGAAGGAATTCTAGAACGACAAAGCACAAAAACTGATACAAAAAATTCACTAGAGAAATTCATTGGCAGATTGGAAGAGGCCCTGGTAAATTCAAAGTTAAGATAATGGAAATTACTGAATCTAGAAAGCAGTGGAAGGATTACTAAAAGTGAACAAGACCAAGGGACCTGTGAAACACCATTAAGTAGACCAACATGTGTTTTGATAGTTTTTGAAGAAATGATGGCTGAAAACTTCTCAAATTTGACTGAAGATAAAGACATAAATATCCACGAGTTTATCAAACTGAGTAGGATAAACTCAAACCAGAACCACCCTATAAAGCACATTAAAATAGAATTGCTGGAAGTCAGAGACAGAGAGAACTTTGAATGCAGCCAGAGAGAAACAGCTTCTCACATGCAGAGGATCTTCAGTAATCAGATTTCATATCAGACATCAAAGGTCATAGGGCAGAGTCCAATATATTCAGTTGCTAAAAGAGAAAACTGTCAACCAGGAATCCTACAGCCAGCAAACCGTTCTTCCAAAGTGAGAAACAAAGTAGGACAAACCCAGATAAACGAAAGCTGAGGGAGTTCTGTATTAGGCTTGTCCCGAAAGAAACACTACAACAAGTCTGGCAGTTTGTAATGAAAGAACAGTAGACAGTAATTTGAAGCCTATGAAGAAATAAAAATATCAGTAAAGGAAAATACATGAGCAGTTACAAAAGCTAGTACTGTATTACTGTAACAATGGTGTGTAATTTTACTTTTTGTTTTCTACCTGATTTAATTGACCAGTATATTTTAAAAATTAGTCCAAAAACAGTAGTGGCAAACCTATGGCACACATGCCACAGCAGGCTACTTGTTGTCATCGAAAGGTGTAAAAGGTTCTCCATCAATAGTTGAAGATGTCTGTGGTAATTATGCCCATAATCCTAGCACTCTGCAAGGCTGAAGCAGAAGGATCAAAAGTTTAGGCCTAGCTGAGATGATTAAGTGAAACTTTGTAACTCAGTATGAAGGTCCTAGTTTCAGTCCCAATATTGCCAAAAAATCTAAAGCCAGTACCACGGTAGCTTCACTTTATAACACCAAGTTCTGGTGTTTGTATACCTTAGACTAATACAACTGAAAAGCTCTGAGGTATGTAGAACCTAAGTATCTGAAATTAGTTCCTCTTCATCAGTAATTACTTCAAATGTAATTTGGATTAAGATCTATAGTCAAAAGATACGGAGATTGGCTAAATGGATACAAAGTATCCAACACTAAGTCTCTATAGAGAGTAGCCTTAGAGCCAAAGGCATAGTCAGAGTAAAAGAATGGAAAGAATATGTAGTGTAGATACTATCCAAAGGAGAATAGAGGTTGGTTATATTAGATGAAATGTGCTTTAAGAGACAAATAAGGTCATTATATATTTTTAAAGTTCAATATAGCCAGGAGCTATAATAAACACGCATTTAATAAAAGACCATCAAAATATACAAAGCAAAAATTGACAGAATCGAGGGAAGAAAAAGAATTCTACACTAGTAGTTGGAGAATTCAACACTTCATTCTTAATAAGGTATAAAACAACTAGACAGAAGGTGTATATAAGGAAATAAAGAGTTAAATATAATAAACCAGCTAGATCTAATAATATACACAGGATGTGCTATCCAGCATCAGATTATACAGTTCTGTTCAAGGCCACACAGAACATTTTCCAGGATAAACTATATGTTATATCACAAATTAAGTCCTAGTATATTTTTAAAAATAGATATACAAAGTATCTTCTCTCATCAGAGCAGAATGAAATCAGAAATCAGTAACAAAAGAAAAATAAATTTTTTTTTAAATTGTGGAAATTAAGATGCTATTAATCTTTGGACCAAACAGGAGACCACAAGGTCAATTAGAAATGACAAAATGAATGAAAATTCATGACATACAGTAAAAGCAGAACTAAGAAAGGAATTTATACAGATTCTTACATTAAAAAACAAATATATTTCAAATCAATAACATGAAGAGCTTGAAAAAGAACTAACTGAGCCCAAAGTAGCAGAAAGAAGGCAATAGTAAGTATTTGAGCAGAGAGAAACAAAATAAATAATGAATAAATAATGCAGGCCCAAAGTTGGTTCTTTGAGAGTACCCATAAAGAAACTTAAAGAGACTTAATTATGAAAGTCAGAAATGAAACTGGGGCCATTACTACTAATTCTACAGAAATAAAAAAGTATTAGGAAATTGCAGGTAAACAAGACTAAATAAATTTTTAAAATCTGAATAAATCCATATCTAGTAGCATCATTCATGATAGCCAAGATATGAAAGTAACCCAAGTGTCACTTAGTGGATAAGGAAAATATGGATATGCGCACGCAATGAAATAATCACAGTCTTCAAGATAAAGGAAATTCTGAAAGCAGAGATGAACGTTTAAAGCATTATGCTTAAAGTATGTTGGCCCCAAAAAGGTAAATAGGTATGATTCCACTTACATGGGGTACTTGGGACAGTCGAAATTATAGAGATTGAAAGTGGAATGTGGAAACTGAGTGAGGGGGGATAAGGGTTCCTGCTTAAACGGGCGTGGTTCTCGGTTTTGCAAGATAAACATTTCTAGAGATAGAGGGTGGTAATAGATTTTTAAAACAAATACAAGAACAAATTTGCTTCTCTACGAAGGGTTCAGTATGTGCTATAGCCCTGACTCCTATACACAAATGGCTTTGTCAGCTTTTACATGTTAGGAAGTTTTACGCAGCAATTGTGAACTTGTCGTCTTCTGTAGTAGGAGTATTTCTATCATGGAAGCCAGAGAGCACTGCAGGTTAAGGATGGGGCACTCCCCCAACCTCAGAGAACTAGTTCACTGGCTTGTTTTTAAGTATAATTTGTTACCCAAATAGCTTTCGTGGCTACTGACTAGTTTTATTTTTTGCGTTTGGCTGTTAGAATGTTGTTGATGGAATAAATGTTAAGCACTTTAAAATGCACTGTAAGTCATCTCAGTGTTGCTTCAATAATATTTTGCTATATAAAAATCATGGAAACTTAAAAGGTTTGTACATTGTCAGAAGATATAAAAAAAGACATACCCAGCGCATATCATATGAACATTCAGTGAGATGCAACTCACTACACTGACTTTGCTTGCAGCCGCCTTTTTCCATTACCTTCTGTTGTGTTTCTGAACCGTATCTAGAGCAATGCTCTTTATGTTCTTAAGTGTCATGTGGCAGCGTATTATAAATCCAATGGAATATTTATTCAGTTCTTTTTATCAGTAAGCCAGAAGTGCTCAGCTGAATGAGGATGTGCTTATTAATTCAGAACTCTTTGAAAGAAGCCCAATTTAAAACGTAGACTCTTCCCTCTGTAAACAGTTTTAAACTCAGGTTTACAATAGTGACCAGTATCATTTTCACAGCAGCATCTGAGAAGTGTGTGTGTATGCGTGTTTGTGTGTGTGTGTGTGTGTGTGTGTGCGTGTGTGTGTGTGTGTGTACCAGAGATTGAACCTAGGACTTCCGAAGTGAGCCATGTCCTCAGGCCATTTTTTATTTTGAGACAGCGTTTCTCTAAGTCCCCAAGTAACTTGGGAGGGTGGGTCAAATTTGTAATCTTTCTGCGACAGTTAGCATTCCTGGAGTGCCAGGGTTAGAGATGTGCACCACCGTTTCTAGCTAAAGCAAAATAATATTAATAAGTTGTTCTTATGTGATAGCAGTTTTTTGTAACTGCCCTCAGATTGTTACTAATTCATAATAATTAACAGATTATGCTGAATATTGTTAAGAACCTCAGTAGATTTTTCTGTTTTCTACTTGACTTTCCAAATTTAACCTTTACTGTGTGTAATGATATGTAACTTTGTAGTACTCAAATTGAACATAATGGCTCTTCAGAAAACATTTATTAAGAATATTTATATATTTTAACATGTGGTTGCCAAGTGTATGTTAATGTGTAACTCAGCCAGACTTTTAAAAACCTGCACGTCATGTTATTGAGTAAATGCTAGTATTTTCATCATGTAGTATGTGCTTTTTCCTTGTTTTATACTTTGTGAAACACCAGAACGTACTTCTTATTTTATAGAGAAATCAAGCTTTTAAATGAATCATTATCTAATTTCATTTTGTTTCAGGGCTTTCAAAACCACTCCTGTTCAATATTTTCTTAAGAGTTACATGAGTCAGCACATAGCTATACTCCTGACTGTAATTTCTTGCAGTGAAAGGACACATAGCAAAATCAGGACAGGGAAAAGCAGCATGGAGCTGAACTCAGGCTTGAGATTCCAGGGTCCTCTGACAGTGGAGTCACACAGGACACACTTACTTTCCCAGGAAAGCTGATTAGAAGCTCAGCTTCAGGGTTTTTATTGGGGGCTGGACATGTGGGCAGGTTCAAACCTGCTGGTGTGTCCCCAAATTCTGCACCTCCTTCATCATTCCTGTTGCATTAGCACTGTGGCCCTTTGAGAGAGGATCTCAATGTCTGCAGTTTTTGAAACATCTTCCAAAATAAAAATATTCTTAGCCTTTGTATTTTAACTAGGCTATTATATTACCTTTGGTTAAAGTGCTACTATATTTTCCATTGTAGTATATACAATTTAATCAAATAAAATTGATTCTATATATGTGTACTTCTTTAGAAAAATAATAAAATTGAAGCTTTTAAAATGGTTTATTTTTAAAGTTATTTTATTGCTAATTTAAAAGCAGTTAGAGTTTTTATATGTTACTCTTCTTCTTGCTTCATTCCTTTTCTTCTTTTCTTTTTTCTTCCTTCTATATTTTCTTTTAAATGGGGTGGTTTGGGTTCCTGTATTGGCCTAAGACTAACAAAGGGAAGACTCATATATCCTACTTTTTATTATGTATGATTAACAGAAAAAGCAAAATAGTTTGAGGAAAAATATGTTTTAAGTTTTTTTTTTGTTTTTGTTTTTGTTTTTGTTTTTTGATTACTTTGCCTTGTAGGGATCAAACTTGGACCCTTGTGGATGCAGGGTAGGCACAGTACCACTTGAGCTAAATCCCCAGCCCGTACTTTAAGTTTCTTAACACTGAAAAACATGAGAGTAGATAGCCACTTTCTTGTATATAGATGAACGCAGTTATCCAGCTTGGATTATACAATGCACACGAACAAATTTACACATATATATGTATGTCTTCAGGATTTATATCCTGTCCATTCTTTCATTTCCTACTTTCCTAGTAGTCCCTGTACTAGTAAATAATAAAACATGCATTACAGTCTAATGGGGGAGCAATAATCACATATCAATTTTATAATTTCTGAATTAGTAGCAAGATGGAAAGTTACCTGATGCTCTGAAGATAAATAACAAAGTTTAATCTGGAAGAATTAGAGCTTTTTTATGAAAGTAAAGACAAGTGTCACTTTAGTAGGTTAAAAAGGCTGAGAACATTCCAGATCGTTTCAGGCAAAAACAGTGCTATAGCACCTCCACCCCAACATTCATGGGAAGGTTGTTCTGCCTGGGAATGCTGAAACCATTTATAACACTAAACTCTCTAATAACTATTTAATCATTATAACCAATTATCACACATGGTGGCCCTGAGTAACCCTTACAGTTCAAGGCTTGCCTGAAAAATTAGTACTGATTTATTTTTCCATTCTCATAATTTGACAAGTAAAAAATTATTATAGTAGCATATTCTTACAGTTAGCATACAGTATACAGTTTTTTTCTCTCTGAAAATGTTCACATTTTCACCCAACAGAAGCACTTTATGTCTTCTCTAGTAAATACAAGTTGTCGGAAACACTGATGTTGAGCTTTGGATCCTGTATTAAGTGAGATAAGAATTACTTGAACACAAGCAGTGTGATACTGCAACAGTTGATCTGATAATCACAAGCTACTAAATGACTAGTGGATAGTGTGTACGGTGTGGATACACTAGACAAACACAGTTCACATCACATTGCAGTTGGGATAGAGACATTAGATTTCATTGTATGGCGCACAATTTAAAACATCTGGGTTGTTTTTTTTCGTATATTTTTCCATTTAGTATTTTAGATTGTAGTTGATCTGGCATGACTAGAAAGAACCATGAAAAACAGATAAAGAATGGCATCAAAATGATATTCTTAAGGTCCTGCAGGAAGGTCAAATTACTAGAACAATCTGAGAGGGGAGGAGGCGCTGGGAAAAGAGATTTTGGTTATGAGCAGTAAAAGCCAGTGAGGAATTTTATCAAGAGGGTGATATGATCAGATTTGTGTCTTAGATTTGTCTGACTTTCTGAATAAGTAACATGGTGAACAAGAGTGATACAGAAGATCCGTGGTAAGGCCTTTGTGTCCCGTATCTGAGACATATTAGTAGTTTATGGTGATAAGATCGATAGAACTTGGTCATGAATTAAATAGAGGGGGATGCAGGAGGGCTGACTAGTTATGCAGAGCTATCACAGGTAAGTTCTTCAGTTGCTGGGTGCTGATGTCACCTAGTAGCAGGACTCAGTGAGGAAGGATAGGTGTGGAGGGCGTAGTCATGAGTGTGAAGTATCTTTCAGACTTATGTTGTTCTTCATATAATTTCCATTGCTCTTACAGTGAAGACTTTTAAGGCACTTATCTGTGTGTGCATTTTTATATGGACCATGCTCCCTTTTATCTCTGCTTGGTTCTGTTTCTTGTCTTTGCTGTGCCATTTTCTCTCCCTAAAATCTCCTTCAGCATTCAGCACCCTCTTCCCCTTGTTACCACCTTATTATTCAGATGTCACCTTAGTCAGTATATTTGAAGGAATTGTTGGGGTGTGTTGAATAGAAGGAAAGTGTGTGTGTGTGTGTGTGTGTGTGAGACAGATGATACCTATCACAGATATGGAAAATCTGAAATAATATGGATTTAGATAATAAATTCTTACTTAATTCAAGAGATTATAAATCATTACTGTCATTATTTCCTTGTTCATGATTTCCCCAGATCTGACTAATGGGATTGCCTTTAGGCTGTCTCCTGTTATTTTTGACACGTTATCATTTTTTTTTTTTTTTAGCACTTCATTATTATACCACAATGTTTCCAGATTTGACTTGGGCTTCAGGCCTCATCCCTGAATCAGCCATTTCTCTAAAGAGCTCAGCTTCCTTATGGTGAGGGAACACTATTCAGAAACTCCTGGTTAGTGGAATGTCTTTGCTTTTTGGTTCCAGGATTACATAGTTAACAAGCAGTGAATAATCTTGGAAATGTATTTCTGTCTTGCTGTTGGGATGTCTTAAGGGTAAATTCCTAGAAATGGGATTGCTAGGTCAGAATGATATGCATATGAGCTTTTCTTAGCTCTTGCTAAACTCCCCACCAGGCGGATTGTGTTAGTTTTCCATCCCACTAGCAGTGTGTGCCCTCTTAATCTACTACTCCAGTAAAATATTGTGACATGCTTTTCAATTTTTATCAATCTAATAGGTGAGAAATGATATCATAAATTTGTATATTAGAGTGAGATTATCTCTGCATATATTTAATATGCCTATTTATTTAAATAGAGGTTTGTCTATTATTCTGTCACTAACTGGTGTTGTTTGAGTATAGAAAGGCTATTGAGTTCCATGTGTTAATTTTATATTTTACTACCTTACCCAGTTTTTTTTTATTACTTGACTTAATTTTTTAATTGATTAACCAGGGTTTCCTAGGTCTATTACCTGCGTATGGTAATCTTCCAGTTTTCACAATTCTAATTGACTTCTGTCTAATATGTTGGCTAATTCCTCACTCTTACTCCATCTGTTCAGTAGTAGTGCAGATAGCAAGCATCTTTGCCTTATTCCTCACTTTGTTGGAAATATTTCTTTTTCTCAACTAAGATACTAGTTTTAGGACATTGCTGAATTTATTTAATCAGTTAACAAAATATAGTATATAAATGCTCGTGAAAAAAGAAATTTGTGTGTGCTGTTTCCAAGCTTGGAGAATAGTGGCCACCTAATTTTGAATCTCTTCACATGCCACCTTTTGCTTCCCCAACATTAAAACAAGAGCAAATAAAACCACACTTGTTTCACAATATTAGCAGATAGAGAATATATATTATGGCCTTCACATCACATGCAAGTTGAGAAATAAGCTAAATTCCAGTAAAGGTCCTGCTGTTGCTGCAGGCCTAGGATTACAGAGAAAAAGGACAGAGGAAGCTTAAGAGGCTCCATAAGAAATGCAGAGCGGTTCAGAGGACTTAGGCAAAGCACCAGTAGAATAGTCCCCTTTCTCCCAGAAAGAGAAACTCCAGTAGGAATTGCAAAATGCTTAATGCAGATTTGGCAGATTGGGGTGAGCTACGAGATACCACCAGCTCTTAAGACTGAGGACTCGGAATGGAAGCCTGCAAGAAGCATTGCTTTTGGGAGAGAATCAGAAACATAGGCAAAGCGTAGGTTCCTTTGCAGACAGCCACTACAGAGAAAGGAGGAAGTAAGAGGAAAAAGTTAAAGGAACAAGAAAAACACATCAATCCTTCTCTCCAGCTGTACTAACCATAAATAAAACCACTGCAAAAAGGGAACAATCAGAACAAACAGAACATTCTTAAATTAGGAACCCTGCCCACAAAATGAAGAGAGTAAGAAATAAAACTACAAAAAGCTTAAATTGAAATGCTGTTGAAAATTCTAACTTTAATAGTCACAGAATTGATACTAACACAGCTTTATACTGTACTAAATATCCTTAGGAAAAATGAAAAACAATAAATCATACATTTAAAAACTGGAAGACAAGAAATGAAGACATAGCTGTTGATTAAACTAGGAAAGAAATAGAAGAAAAAGTTCAAATTTATGTTAGACTTGAAAAGTAAATTATAGGGTGCCAAAAAAACTAAATTCCTACAGAGATGTTATAAGGGACATTGACATGAAGTAGACGGGATAAAAATCCTGGAAGATAAAATGAGTTAAAGAAGTAATATGGTAGGAGGAGAAAATAATGGAATTGGAAGACAGGCAAAGGAGGTCAAAAACCAAACCATTTTAAGGCCATCAAGAACAGAACAGTTGAGGCGGGGGATTTGGCTTAGTGCCACACCACCCACCTGGCAAGCACAAGGCCTTGGTTCCATCCCTGGCACCAAAATAGAGAACAAAACAATTGGGTAGAACTAATATCTAACTAAGACTCCAAGGGAACTTAATGGAAATGAGAGAATCCCTGAATCTGCATGCTCACAGGTTTGCCAGGGACAAGGGAAAATTGACTTGTAATAATCCAGGAGATATCCTAGGAAAACCATTATACTTTAAAGTTTGAGGTACAAAAATCCTCAAGTTCTCCAAACAAAAAGATGATTTGCAAAAGTTCATAAATTAGATTAGTCTGACTTCAAAGATAGCATACACAGATATAAACTAAATAACAGTAGAGGAACATACACAATTGAGTGCTAGTGTGCCATAAAGATAGTAAGCTTAAGACATTCACATGAAATGGATGCACTTGAGACCATAGTATTAAGTGAAACAAGTCAGACAGAAGTTTATTATAGTTTCTCTAAAATGAAAAACAATAAAAATATGGGAGATGCATAACAAGTTAGGAAATCGAGAGATCATTTTCACATGAATGGAGGAACAAGAGATGAAGAAAATAAAGGGATGAAAAAAAATAAAAATAGGTTTGCAATTGAGAAGGAATCTAGCATTGGAAGGAGCAGGGAACGAGGGGAAGAGGAAGGAACAAACAAAAAGGAATTCTATAGATGTATCGACTGCAAGATAAATGTAAACATTATGTAGTGTAAATGTATTAATAAAAATTGGTAAAGTTTAAACAGTATTGATAACTATAGGAATATGATAAACCATATATATGTCGTGCAAGCATCAGCCAGGGCTACAGAAAAACAGTTTAAGTGTCCAAGAACCCAGAGAATTCTGCATATAGGTGCCCTTTTCTGGTGAACACAATTGAGGGGGAGCTCCATCCCCCTAGGGATGGCTTGGGAAACTTCCCATCGATAGATGAAGCTTTCATACATGTAGTTACAGAGCTCAAACCAAAGCAGGAATGTAGATATGATCTGAGAAGCAGAAGCATCAGAGAAATGAAAAGTTACATGAGCTTGTCATTGACCTTATATGTTATATACCTGTGGAGCTGGCTAACTGGTCTTGGATGAGCTACCTTTTACGGGTCTGGTGCCTCAGCTTGAAGATGGCAAGTCAAGCAATTGAAAAGGAAAGATAGATAGATATAAGTAGGGAAGAACAAAGGCAAAGTAGAATCAGAAGCATCAGCTGGAACCTGTGTAAGCTTCCGGGACATTAAATGAGGTCATGAGCAGAGTAAGACAGTGACCTCTACATTGGAGCCGAAGCTCACCGGGGACGGAGACCTGCTGTGCTTCACTCCCTTGGGTTTATTTGCCTGCAGGACTTTGCCCATCCCTTTATTTTTAGCCTTTGGATCCACTTTAGATGGATCCCATACACGGACTATATCCATCTTTTTCTTTTAATAGATGAGTTAAGCTCATTCATATATTGTGTGATTATTTTAAGTATTACAAATACTCCCTGCTTACACAGATTATCTCTTAATCTTCCTAAGATAAGAGATGGTGACTAGTATTTTTCCCATTTTACAAATGAGAAAAGTGATACAGGTTCAGTAACTTGGGAAAGGTAACAAGTACACAGGCCTCCTCACACCTTCCTCCTATCCCCTCCTATAGTTTTCAGGCAGCGTTTTTTATTCTTCTACTTACTTGCAAGATGACTTTGTGTCCCTTTAATCTTCAGTTTTCAGTAATTTGTGCAGAATGTGGCTACACATGGTTTTCTTTCATTTGTCTCACGTAGCGTGTGCTAACTTTGAGTTCGTAGCAGTTAACACTAATGTACGTATTTCTTTCACTCTACAGGTCTTTTATATTTATTGTGGCACAAAGTGTAGTTTGTGGATAATACTATTTAAAATTTTATCCTATTTAATACATATTCTTCCCTTTCAGACGGTCTCCTGATTGTTGGTGTTCACTCAGCTAAGTTTCCAAATGAAAAAGTCCTGGACAACATTAAGAGCGCTGTTCTCCGATATAATATCTCTCACCCTGTGGTTAATGATGCAGATGCCAGTCTTTGGCAAGAGCTGGAGGTGTCCTGCTGGCCAACTCTGGTCATTCTTGGACCCCGTGGAAACATGTTGTTTTCTTTGATTGGAGAAGGACACAAAGATGAATTATTTTTGTATACTTCAATAGCTTTAAAGTATTACAAAGACAGGGGACAAATCAGAGATAATAAAATTGGAATAAAACTCTACAAAGATTCTCTGCCACCATCACCACTTCTGTTTCCTGGCAAAGTGACTGTAGACCATGCTACTG
>PVIR01039132.1:0-14563 GCA_004026965.1 Petromus typicus | reverse complement strand
GGTCTCAACGTTGTGTCCTCCTCCACCCCAAACTGTGTTGGAATTCTTCCTTCTAAGGTGATAGTATTTGGAGGCAGAGGCACTGGTGGAACCCTCATGAATGGGATCAGTGTCTTAAGAAGGGTGGCCCAAGAGACACTCTCATGCTTTCCACCATATGAAAATACAATGAGAATATAAGCTCTATAAACCAGAAAGTGGGTCCTCAACAGACACAGGCTCTGCTGACACTTTAATCTTGTACTTTCCATCTTCTAGAGCAGTGAGAAAAAAATATTTCTGTTGTTTGT
Source organism: Petromus typicus (assembly GCA_004026965.1). NCBI lineage: Eukaryota > Metazoa > Chordata > Mammalia > Rodentia > Petromuridae > Petromus > Petromus typicus. The sequence goes on along the minus strand of PVIR01039132.1, from coordinate 14,273 downwards.
TAGATGCCTAGTATGGGGAAACTTGTTACAGAAGCATGAAGATATCAAGGAAGATTTTCATTTAACAAGTTGTTCTATGATTGGTTTAGAAGCTGTAGTAGGTTGAAATGGAGAATCTATCTCTATGGAGTTAATTGATGAATTTAATATTTATGTTTTTTTTGCATACCCTGATAGCCCACCATCAGCACACTCTGAGAAAGGTGTGTGCATGGGTAATTTATTTCATCACACTTTCACCCCAGACTCACTCGAAGCTGGTGGCTAGGCCCCTGGCAGTTCATCTCACACATTCAAACCACTAGTCTCTAGCTACCCTGGAGAAAGGACATGACCGTGACAGTCCCACCTCAGCCCGCAGCTCAGGGAGACCGACCCTGAGTGCAGGCAGGTGACCCAGAGAGCAACCACATGTAAGCCTCAAGGTCCACTGCCACCAACCCTTAACCAAGGGAACCAGCTGACCACAGACTAAATAGGGTGGGAGCTGGTAGAAAACAAAAAGATGAATCAGTTTCCTCTGAGGATGTGAACTCTGCTCCTTCAGGATTTTTAAGAACGACAGTTGGGACTGTGTACAGCCTGCAGTGGAAGCTCACATTTGGCCACCTCCAGACCTGAGCCTGTTATTTTTGTGCATGTCTATTTTAACTAAAGGAAATCCTGTTTCACCAGCAGCACTGGCAATAGCCCCAAGATGCACAGTCTCATGAGTGTTGTGAGGATATAGGCTCTCTTTAATCTCAGAATAAAAATATTTGATGTTTACAAGGTGTATTAGTGTAATTGAAATGTGCCTGCCTGTCTGCTGGCCTTCCTTCCATGGTAGGGCCTCATAATTAAAGAGCATCTTGTTCATGTGGCTGCCTGTTTATCCTTTCAGTACCCCTCATGAACAGTCACGGTCAAGACCGTTACTCTCAGCTCTTACAGAATTCATTCCGGCACAGACAGCTGCAGACAGAACAAAGGAGAACTCGGCCCCCGCTAGAATCCTCCTCATCGCTCTGGGGCAAAGTGGGACAATAATTCAGAGACAAGGACAACTCGGTATAGGGATACCTGGTATACCAAAGAACTTTCAGTGTTACAGCTTTAAAAATACAGGATAACAGCTTAAAATATATATGTATGTATATCTATTTTGAGCATATATATGTCCTAAAATTCATCCTTTCTGCAGATCATACATTCAGCATTTACTTGTAAACAACCACTGGGCAGGGTGCAGAACCTAAGGTGCCTTTTGACAGATCTAGATAAAGTACTCTGAGAGTTCAGGAAAAGATCACACCTATATGAATGAGTTTGTCCTACAAGACAAAAATAGCAAATGTTGACTAAAACACCAAGGCCATCCAGTAGCAATTTTATGCTTAAAGGAAAAAAAAACCCCAACAACTCAAAACCAAAATCCAAACTATCAAGGTTTGTCTGTGTCTTGTCCTGCTGTTTTAGGGGTATTACTATGATTTTATGTGTAGGTAGGTCCACCAGAGTGTGGGGGCAGAGACTCTAGCTTCTTCATTTTCTATATTACTTTAGACCTGAGAACAGATCATACACATGGTTTATGGAAATGAAAATAATCAAAATAACTTGTCAGCTGATCTTTCTCTGACACCTAATAAAAGACTCAGAGGAACAAGTTTCTTAACAATTAGACAGCATTTTCTTTTTGAAAGTTGTTTTTAACAACCACAAATCTGAAGTGTGTCAAAGGAACAGTTTTGTGATTCATTTAAGTAACACTGTCTTTCCTGGAATGAAAAGATTCTTTTCATATAGAAATTGAAAAAGATGTATGCCCTTATTTTGAACTTGTAGTTACACAGCTTTATAAACAAGAACAGTCCCTAGTCACAGAAACATTTCCTCACACTGCTTTCTGTGTGTAGGAAAAAAATGGTCTTGAAAATGGACCAAATAAAAGTCTACCTGTGGGCAGGTCATAACCATTAATGCTACATAACCACTAATCTCTGCTCATATTTCTTGGGATAAACTTGGGTGGGGGGCACCTGTCCATTAACATGGACTTTATTGATTGTTTTTTAAATTTTTAAAAATTAACTTCATTTTTTCCTTTATTCAGTTGTTGTTAGATATATATTATAATCACATTGAACATTGACAATATGTACTTCTATGTGATATATCTTGATTCTCACATTCAAAGCTTTAATTATTTTATGTACAATCAAGCCTGTAGCAAATGTTTGGCAGAAATATACCTCCAACCTGAATTAAATTGTATTTTTTTTTTAGTACCAGGGATTGAACTCAGGACCTTGTGCTTAAAAGGCAGGGATGGTGCCATTGAGCTAACACCTAACCCTATATTGTAAATTTTTTAGAGCAAGAAAATCTCCCTTCAGTTGATTTCTTTTTTAAGACTCTCACTTCTGTCCATCGTGTGGCTCAAAATCCAACATCTGACCCTTATTATTATTTTAAAAATAAATTTTACTGTTTTCAGTCAGTAGCTACTTGTTGGGATCTGAATATCCAGTACCATGGACTGGAAAATTCCATGAAAACTCGATTCATGGGTGGTATGTGGCATCCGAGAAAATGTCAAAGAACCAAAGAGGAAAAAAGTCTCAAAAAGATGGACTTGCAAACACTTGTGCTACTTTTCTTATTTATGTTTCTTTTCTTTGCATTTTTTTCTCCTAAGGAAGTGCGGTTACTTGCCATTTGCCATCTCTCTGAGGCTTAGGACATTATAAAAGTCTGAATGTAAACTTTTACTTGAAGAACTTGCTTTGAAGCACATTCAGTTATTTTGAGATTTACTTGGTGCTTTTTCCTTGAAAGTGAGCACTGAAGTTTCTGTCCTTCCCCTTTAGAAGTGAGGTTTCTTTGAATAATTGAAGCCTTAAGAAAAGTTACAACATACTGTCTTCAACTCGTCCACAAGTCCATCTTTGCACGCAAACACCCAATTGACGTCAGCAGAACTTGGGCAAAGTTCTTTTTTTTTTTTTTTTTCTATCATTCACTGGGAACTAGAGAGTAGAGGTGGGGGCTGAAGTGCATGGGCCTGAGCCTAGGTGCTGGAATGAGTTGGCTACCATGACATTTGGAATATTACTATTTTCTAGTAGAGTCTTGTGCTATTTCCTATAGCAGCAGAAAAAAAAAAAAGCCACTCATAATGACACTTATTCCAGGAACTTTTAAAATTCTTCCATTATGTTTGACAGACAGACACCTGTTTTATGATTTATGAAGACTGGTCAGTGTTAAAAGACTTGGCATTTGATTTTGGAAAACTGAGCTCGGTTTATTAGATTCTCTGAGGCTGATCTGTAAGTGGAGATCATGAGCCTTGTTATGAGCAGATGCTTCATTTTAGAGGATGATGTGTTTAGAAGCATCTGCATCTGACACAATTTAAAAAAAAATCTATGGACTTGAACTTTTTGAGATACAAAGTAATTGATTATTGTCATATATACATCAGGTCTGTAGCAAATGTTTAGCTACACAGAATATGAATTCACTTCTTTTTTATCTTTCTTGGTACATTATGAATACACATCATAATTGCATTCAACATTACAAGTTTGTATTAGACTATGACATGACTTGATTCTCATTTTTTCCCTTTCCCCCTGCCCTGCAACCTCCACCCCCTATATACACAATCTTTTTCTTTTTTCTTTATTATTACCACGTTTGTTTCCCCCTCATTATTTACCCTTACACTCTTTCCTTTTAAATATTTTCTACTTCACAATATCAACTATACGTACTACAACTCATTTACAACTTTATTTTCTCATACCAGAGAAAAGATACTATATTTAGACATCTGTGACCTGTTTATTTCGCTTATGAGAATGTCCTCAAAGTACATCCATTTGAGTATGTATGACTCAATCTTATCATTTTTAATGGCAGAATAATACTCCATTCTATAAAAGAACCACATCTTCTTTATCCAGTCTCCAGTTGATGGACATTTGGGTTGTTTCTAAGACTTAACAATCACAAACTGAGCTACTATAAACATGGGTGTGCATTTGTAGCTGTGAAATGACTCTTTTTAATTTCTTTGTGTATATACCTAGCAGAGCAATGGCCAGGTAAAGTGGGACCTCCAATCCTAGTTTTTTGAGGAATCTTCACACTAAGAGGCCCTATACCACTAATCTTGAGCAAATGATCATCTTTAATTTGCTTGATTAGCAAATTCTCTGTGTCTGCATTCTAGAGATATAACAAAAAGTTGTCAATCTAGCTGAGATAAGACATAAATGCAAAACATTTATGAGAACAAATACTCTTTCAAATGGTTTGGAGACTCAGTTAAGCTGTAATTTATAGAAGCTCAGGGGATGATTTTCTGTACAAGAAATCTTAAAGGAAGAGATGGAATTTTTACCAGATTTTGAAGATGCAGCATAAAATTTACAAAAAATTAAAAGGACAACAGTGGGTGGGAAATTTTAAAATTCATTTTGGGCTTTTTTGGGGTCAACCATAGAGTCATGTGTGGACAAAGTTTCAAGTTGAGCTGTGCCTTCTTAGAGGATAGACATGTGCCTGAACATTCTTATTAGACTGTGTTTCTTTTATTTATAGCTCCTATTTGATTGTACTCATCAGGTTGTTACTAATACTGATAAAATTTGTGGGTACAAAAACACTTCGAAAAGAACATTTCATATGTTTTTTAGTCCTTTAGCTAATTTGAAGGGGAAACTGAACAAAAAAAAATGGGTAACCAAATACTGTGAAACCCCTAAATTTCTTGACCCTAGGCCAGGTGTTTGTTGCGAATCTTATTAGTTCCAATCATTTTTAGCTTCATTTAAATTAAGTAACTTGAAGACGTTTCTTACCCTTGTTCATTCAGTTCGAGTAAGTGCAGTTTTATCTAGTTGATTACTTAATGAGTATTTATTGAGATGCTCTTATATACTCATTTTTTCTTATAAATCTATGAATAGTTCCACTTTATAAAATTACAAGGTTGACTATTACAATGTTAGGTAATAGTGTGATGCTGTATGCAAGGGTTAGTAGTAGAAGGCCAGGGAAGAAAGTAAAGGAGATCTGGACTATTTAGAGATTTAGGAGTGAGAGAAGAGTACAGAGAGCCTTACAGATGATAGCAAATGTAGGGAGAGATCCCTGAGGCAGGACGGTCAGATGATGAAGTTGGGAAGTGATTGGACTTTTGAGCTTGTTTTCCAAACCATTCTTTCTTTGTTGGATGTGTGCAATAGGAGGACTCCTGCACTACTTTTATATACCATTGTCTGTCAAAGTTCTCTCTCTTTCTGCCTAAGAACACACGCTTATGTAGGTATAACACTTCTTACTAAGTCATTCGATCATCCTCGTAGTTGGTAGTAAGGAATACATACCTTTGCTGCAGTTGGAAGAAACTTTTGTGATTGTCATACTATTGATTTTCTTAAGATTTACACTGAAGTTTTATTGGTGAATAATCAAGTTTGTGATTTTTTTTTTTGTTGTTGTTTGAGACAGGGTCTCGCTTTGTGGTTCAGGCTGGCCCTCAGCTCAGCCTCAAACTCACATCACAGCAATCCTCCTGCCTCTGCCTCCCGAGTGCTGGGATTACAGGTGTGAGCCACCACGCCCGGCACTGTGGTATGTGGTACTGGTTGCTGCTGGGCGTGAGTCTCCACACCCAGTATTGTATGTGGTTACCAGGGATCGAACCCGGGCCCTTGCGCTTGCAAGACAGGCGCCGGAACCACTGAGCTATATCCCCGGCCCAAGTTTGTGATTTTATTTAAATAAAATAAATGAATTCCAAGGCTGAAAGTTTTGTAACATTCTTAAGAAAAGTCAAAGCAAGTGGAACTTTTCTCCTTCAATAGGCCCTTTGGAAGTAAAAGTTAAAATCTTAAGTATGAGAAATGCAGAAGTTATAAAGGGAACTTGAAATTTTATTTTTAGATCCTTAACCAGACACACTTTTCTTGGCTAGGCAAAAACCCATTGAAAAGTGCTCATCTGGAGAAACTGATCAAATCTGAATGATTGATTTCAAATAATACATGTACAATATTTTTGCTCATGGGTGAAGAAGGCAGTCATTTCCCTGTAAAACTTTTCAGAGAGTGAGGCTGCTCAAACGTTAATGTTACATTTGACTGTAGGCCTTTGGGTAGCGGAAGGCAGAGTCTGGGCCGGGATTCTGCCTTTTCAAGAAGCTGCCCAGTGACAGTGATGCTTTTGGGCCAGGGATGTCGCCGTGCTCTGAATAGAGAGTTTTGAGGGAACATAAAAGAAAAGAACACTGGTGCTGATTTATTAAAAGCAAAATGCTGTGTTGGAGTGGGAGGGAGCTTTTCTGCCATCAGCGTGGCCCTCCGCTGTGGACTGTTCCTTGCTCACTAGACTGTAGAAAGCCACCCTTGGCCCAGGCCCCAGCCACCTCTGCTTTCTGCTGTGCCCTCCCTGGGGGCACAGAACAGATCTCCAGTTGACAACTGTGAAAGAATATATTTAGTGTAGGCCTGGAAATCCATATCGCTGTATGCTGTTCCTTGTCCCCTAAGCAGCAGGATATGGAAAGTACAAAACTCTTCCAGAAACATGATTCCAGAAACAAACCTTCATATTGCTGAATGCGTTGCACAGTTAAGCTGCTAAGGCTGAAGAGCTCAGGAGAAGAGAATCAAGTGAAACCCTACCTTACTCTCCATAAGACAAATTTCTTGCCCTGCCTTTAGAGCCTGTCAAGCACTGTCCTCCTGTCCCATGCTCAGTGTCCTCTTCTCCTCCTGTGCTGACTCTGATGTTACTGTGGCCCAGCAGCCTCCTGGCTGTTATTAATCTTTTCTCCTGCTTACCTTGCCTGTGGGACCCCTGAGTTCTCTGGTGAGCCCTTGCTAGGAAGACAGCTCTTGTTTATTTAGGCAGAACTTATTTCTTTCTTGTTGACTGCCATCTTAGAATTCTCTTTGAATTACTTTTGCACTTTGAGTATTACCGATTTAGCTCCTTACATATCTTTACATTATCCTGGTGGCCCATGATTACTGAGCACTGACCATAGTAGTACTTTAATTGAAGAGTTACTCTACTTGTATTACATATTTTCTTTTCTATTTTCTCCCTCTCACTGGTCCAAAGCAATAAAATATTGCTTGCCACCATGATGATAACCTAGAGAAAAGGGCAATATTATCATATCAGAGCGAGGCTAGACTTTAATGAGTTGTGAAGACAATTCAAAGTACATTTAGACTGATTTTTACATTATTACTGAAGTGGCAACATAAAAAAATCTTGTAGGGAATTTGAGGACCCTCACAAATACTTTTTCAGACCTATGGAAATTTTTTAAACCCAACTGGGGAACTCCTTCAGACTTTCAGGCGTCACTTCTAGGCAAAACCAGGCTTCGTTTGGCTTCTCTTGGTGTAGCCCTTTGTACCAGAAGACACAGACGCCTCATGAAGACCCGAGTTTGTCTGGATGATTTTATTTAGTGCACCTCCCTATGAACCTCTGGTGGTGGCTGTCAGGCTCAGAATTAGTAGGATCTCATCGCCTCTTGGTCTGCAGAACCACTACTCACACAGGAGCTGCAGCCTTCCACAGAAGAGTTGGTGAGTTTTGCAGGTTGGTTGAAGGGGATCTCGTTTTTCCTTCTCAGCACATCAACAGGCAGGGGGCAGTTTTGTCCCTCATGAGATGTTGCTCACTCAGCTGGCTGAAGTACAAAGTCTAAGATTTCACACCAAGCCTCAGTCTTCACTCCTTTGTGTAATAACTTCCTTAGCAAATCAACCTGTCCTGCCACGTGTGACGTTATCTGCTTCTACCTTAGCTCACATTTGTTGGGAATATGTACCCACTGTGGGTGGCTCACGTGGTGACCAGCATTAACACTAACCACTCTGTTCTACTCAATTTTCCCTTTGCTTCCTTGCCAGCAGGCTCTATCTTTAAGTTTGACCAACATCTAATTTTCTTCTCTCAAGTTCCCTCCTAGACTATAATCTGTCGGTGCCTCTGGTTAACTTCCTTTCAGGTTCTCTTCCTCCTCAGATGAAATGAATTCCCACTGCAAGAAACTACAATGCACAACTTCCTCTTAACTACGCTCAAACCTCCTGATGATTCTAGTAGCATTCTAATTGTGTATTAATGCTATGCAGAGCCCCGAAAAACAAACATATGTATCTTTCCTGACTTGGAAGTGTCCTTGATCATTTATTGCAAATCCCAATGTGCTTTCCTGGAATCTGTGAACCTTAATTTCTACTTTTCCTTTCTTAATTTTCTGTTACCCCCCCCATATATTTGATTAGTGTATATTGGCTATACAGATCAATGGGATTCATTTTGGGAGATTTCTTCATGTACATAATGTATTTTAATCATTACCTTCATCACCTACCTCGCCCCACTCTGCCCCCAGGTTTCACATTTTGGAGCATATTTTATTTATATATAATGTATCTTCATCGTTTTCATTCCCCTTATCATTCACCCTCACAGACCTTCATGCTTTGCTTCCTTCTTATTCCTTCTAATTTGTCTTATGACAACCCTACCATGATTTTCTTGCACCTCCTCCTACCCCTGCTTTTACTCTTTCCCTCTCAAAAGTGATTTTTCTAAACACAAATCTGATCAATTATTTCTTGGTTTTAAATAGCTCAGTGACTCTGGGTGGGCCACACGATGAATATGAAGTTGCTCTGTGTGGCTTACAGTTTTCTTGGTCACCTGGGCCCTGTTTAGTTCTTGGCATCAAGTCTTCCAGTACTTGTGTACGCTCTGTGCTCTGGCTGCTCCTGAGCGGCTTTCAGTTCCCCTAGTGGACGGTGCCCTGTGCCGCAGCTACACTTAGTTGCCTGCAGGCCCCTTTGCCTGGCAGGAGGTCTTCTTTCAAACCCTATTTCAGGAACTCAGTCACATACAGTTTCTTTGGATAAGCCCTTACTTCCATGGTACTTTGTACTAATTCGACTTATCATCCTTAGCATTCTGGGTTAAATTTGTCTTTGTCTTCTGTGCTCTGAAAGGCATCGATTGTGTTTTAAATCAGCTCTATGCTGCCTGTGACTCCTAGGTATATCAGTACTTTCTGTTGCTCAATTTTATGGCAAAAGAATTTTAGCAAGGACAAAAGGAAACCAGTTGTCTCATTTTAGTTCACACTAGGTATAAACTATTAAATTATTATTCCATGTAGGAAGGAATAAAATCTTCTAGGCTTGATCTAGTACCTTGACAAGATTAACTTATTCTCTTTTTCTAGTGAGGATGAACCCACTGTTTAATCTACATAACACTGTTTAATATATAGTAGTATATAGTTTATATATTAGTAGTATGTAGTAGTATATAGTAGCTTATATAGTATAGTATTTTATAGTGTATGGTAGTTTGTATATTGGTAGTATATAGTTTAATATAAACACTTTAATATATAGTAGCTGCTAGATATTATTGTTTAAAGTGTATTTGTGGGTAAATCCCACAAATATCTAACTAATGGACCAGTAGGCTATGGCGTTTATTTAATAATTAGCTTGCCTTCATTTAAGTAGTCTACTCTACAATTATATTTCCTGGTTTATTTCTTTCTTTGTAGTTATGCTAATCTTCAATGTATCTAACTCTCAGCCTGCTATATATAAAAGCAAAAGCTAAACTTTAAAAGATAAAGTCTTATGGGAAGAATGTCTTCAAATCCTTGGTTACAGTGTCTGAATTTAGGGACCAAGAGTACCCTCCATTCCTGAGAAGGGAGAAGTTTTCATTAGTGACTGCGAACAAGTTCTATTCACTGTTGCCTAGGAAAAGAAGTTACCCACCCTACACACAAATTTCAGAAGATATCTGGGAGTTTATGAAAGCTTTTTCTGGGAGTGGGGGAAAAATTAGCAAAGCAGCAATTATAACTGCTAATTAACATACTCTTCTTGGAAGACTGCAGACGACAACTGACAGCTTTACATCCAACAGATAGCTGGATACTAAATTCTTTCTCTGTGCCAAGCATTTGCTCTGATGGCAAAGAAGGTAAATATTGCCCAGCCCTTGAGAGGCACTCTAGTGGGAAATACCCAACAATAAGCAAGAAAAGCAAATCTTAATCATCATTACCATCATGAGCAGCAAACCCATCAGATAAAGCAAGAGCAGGACTCTGAGGGTAGGAGGGACTAGGTAGCTTCCAACTGCCTGCAAAATAGAGCCCCTCTGCCAAAGTGACAAAAAGGAGCCAGTCTCTTGGGAGAGAAGCCTTATGTGTAAGAAGCAGTGTATAGCAGGGCTCTGAAGCTGGGATGTAGCTTATGTTCAAAGGTAGAAGGAAGCCAGAGAGCTGAGTGGGCTGAGTGTTGTGAAAACAGAGAATCAGATTAGCTGGGGCTTTCATCTGGGTTTGGATTTTATTCTGAACACAAAGAAAGCCATGGGGACAGGGCACTGACACATGACTTTCATGTTAATGCAGCCAAGCTATGCTGTGAATGCTCCTTCCAATACTTACATGGAATTTAACTGTCTCTGCGCTGGCCCTGGGGAGTGGATCAATGACCTGATCATGAGAACCCCACCTTCAACGGGTTCAGGCCATGACTGCAGGAGCCTGTTATTACTGGCACTATGACAAAAGTGAGTGGGGCCTCCCCTGCTCTGCACCACTGTTTCTCACGTGCGCTCTCCCTGTGGGATGCCTTGTACGTGTGATGGCACAGCAGGAGCAGCCTCCTGGCTTCCAGAAGTGGGAGATCTAAATTTCTTTTTGAAAAAAATTATGTAGTCTATAGTATTCTGTTATAGCAGCAATGATAAATACTGGCTCTCTTGAGGAGAAAGGGTGGTAGTGGGGAAAGAGTGGAAGGAAGAGGCCGGGAGAATGCTGTAGGAGGCCAGGCCCACAGAGCGGTTATGTGATGGAGGTTGAGGAGGTAGACGTGAGAAGAGGGGTGTTCGTGACTTGCTTGGAGTTAGAACGCACAGGCTTTGTTCTGCATGGAAGGAGCAGAGTGAGGACAAGAGAGTGGCTGCAGGTGCTGCTCTGACAGAAGGCCCCATGGCTTTAGCTGCAGGACACAGTGTGTGGTCACCAGCCTGAGTTTCCCGCTCTCCACACGGGGTGGGGGAGGACTCCAGGAGCGCTCTGGTTACCCAGGTCGTAATGGAATGCGCATTAAGTGGCTCCATAAAGATCCCAGAGGCCAGCAAGAAGGTAAAACTTCTCTATGAGTTGTTTCTTAGACATCACGTGGCACACAGTTTTGCATGTTCGTGTCTTCCACTGTCTTGCTGTTTCTATGGTCTGACATTTATGCTAGTCTTGATTCAGGGTGGAAAATATTTGTAAGTGCCTAATCAACTCCTTTCTAGAATATATGAAAAGTAAAGAGCCTCTCTTTTTCTTTATAATGAGTGCACATCAGATAGTAAAATGACAGCCAATACAATAAACGCAGACAAAAGAAGGGGGTGGCCATTGCACCAAAGATATCCAACGTCTACCTCTGAAAACTCAGGAGACATAAAAAGATTCTTATTTATTTTATTTTATTTTTATTTATTTATTTTTAATTTTTTTTTTTTTTTTTAGGTTTTTTGAGACAGGGTCTCGCTTTGTGGTTCAGGCTGGCCCTGAGCTCAGCCTCCAACTCACATCACAGCAATCCTCCTGCCTCTGCCTCCCGAGTGCTGGGATTACAGGCGTGAGCCACCACGCCCGGCACTGTGGTATATGGTACTGGTTGCTGCTGGGGTGAGTCTCCACACCCAGTATGGTATGTGGTAACCGGGGATCGAACCCGGGTCCTTGCGCTTGCAAGACAGGCGCCGGAACCACTGAGCTACATACCCGGCCCATAAAAAGATTCTTAATCTCACTATTCATTAGGAAATGAAGTGGAAGAAGCATTATATAGACATAGAATGGCTAAAATTCAAACAGAAAAAAACAAATTTTGGAACTGGGAGTCAGATTCTCTTGGGGAGAAAAAGGCAGTAATGACTGGAAGAGGCCACAGAGGGTTTTCTGAAGTATTGGTTATGGTTGGTTTTTAAACTTTTTTTTTTTTTTTTTTTTGAGACAGGGTCTCTCTTTGTAATTCAGGCTGGTCCTGAACTCAGAGCAATCCTCCTGCCTCTGCCTCCCATGAGTTTGGATTACAGGTGTGAGTCACCACACCAAGCATGGTGGTGTGTGGTTGCTGGGGATCAAACTCAGGACCTTTGTGCTTGCCGAGCAGGTGCCAGAACCACTGAGCTAAATCTCTGGCCTACTGCTTATGTTTTAGTTGTCTTTATTTTATTGGTTTTGTGTGTGTATATGTGTGAGACAGGGTGTTATTATGCAGACGATACTGGCCTTGAACTCACTGTGTCACTCAAGCTGGCCTCGAATTGTTTTTTTTTGTTTTGTTTTCTTTTTCCCGAGACAGGGTCTCACTTTTGTAGTTCAGGCTGGCCCTGAGCTCAGCCTCCAACTCACATCACAGCAATCCTCCTCCCTCTGCCTCCTGAGTGCTGGGATTACAGGCGTGAACCACCACGCCCGGCACTGTGCTATGTGGTACTGGTTGCTGCTGAGCGTGAGTCTCCACCCCCAGTATTGTTATGTGGTTATTGGGGAATCGAACCCGGGCCCTTGCACTTGCGAGACAGGCACTGGAACCACTGAGCTATATCCTCGGCCTCCAATTCTTAACAACTCTCTAGTCTCAGCCTCCTAGGTGAGTGCTGGGATTACAGATGTGTGCCACCATGTGCGTGGCTGTCTTTATTTTAATCTAGGTAACATAGGTAGTAGTTACTCTGTGATGTTACATCAAGCACTATGTCTTGCTCACTTTTCTGTATGTATTTTTTACTTTAATAAAACATTAAAACATGAGATTACTTACTGAAGATTCCTTTTAAGTCATTAATAATGGTTTCAATCTTGTTTCCCCTGGGATCAGTTTTTCAAGAGTTTTGTTTGATCTCTTCCCCTCATCCTGTTGTACTCTGCTCCTCTGTCTACCCCATCCATTTGCACTGGACTGAGGGTGGAGGTTGGTGTCTGGCTGTTCTCTGGATTGAGGGGCTGTTTATATGGGAAGGGTGGGGAGCTGACTTTGATCTTGGATGTGCCCCAGATATCAGGATGCAGGAGACTTTGCTTTAGCTTCCTAGTTCTCCCCAGAGAGGTCAGTTAGGGTATGCAGCAGAGAAGCCTCTTGTTGTTGAAGATGGGATACTATGTAGTGTCTGTCAGTCAGGTGCAGGGGCAGGGTAGGGGCCGAGGAGAAGGGCGACTTCTCTTCCAGGTGGAGCTTCCATTTATCTTCCCAGTGGACCCTTTTCCTCATCTATTTTTGCTGTCACACCTCTTCCCACCCCAGCCCTCTGCTCCCACCGCAGTATTCTCCCACTGAGTTCTGGATTCAAGTTCTCTTCAGTCTGTTCCAATCATGACTACTTCTCTGTTTGTCTTTCAGAAATATTTTGAAATACATCTCTCATCCTCTGGTAGTTCCCCTCCACTGAGTCCTCTGTGATATTATGGGTCTATACCTTTTCATTTCCCTTTATATTTTATTACATTTGAGGAAGGAAGAGTGGTGTGTTCTCATGCGGCTGTTGTGATGAAGATAACTCTGTTTCATCGTAAGGGCACACTCACACCGAAGCTTTATCACGTTCAGATGTACGTTACATCCCCCATGAGGAGTCGTATTTTACTACCTCTCACTTCCCTTTCCTGCTTCAACTTCTGATCTTTATCATTTCCAAATTGTCAGGGTTTATGTCATTTACATTTTTCCTTTAATAAAATTAACTCTTTTGTGATTGCTCTATAGAGTTCTTCTAAAAACTGAAACCCCCAAAACAGCAAGTCACTTGACTGTGTCCGTTTTAAAGGAAAAGCAATGCTGTGTCACTAAAAATCTTGTCACTCAAAATAAATGGCCTCAAGTGTCAAGGTCTGGTGGATCTTGTCAGTTGTTTTCAGCTGCTTTTATTCCTTCTGAGTCACAATCGGATGTTATTCTCTTCCTTTTAAAACTCTTTTTGGGGGAGCAGGATTTTTTTTTACTGAGAGAATTCTGGTAATATTTCTGAGTTCTTGCATGCTTACTGGTGCCTTTATTGGTCCTTCATTGATAATTAGGTGGGGCATAGCCATTTTAAATTCAAACAAATCTGCCTTTGAAAATTGAAGTGATTCTGCTGCTTCTGGAATTCATTGTGGCGAGAAGCAGTCTAACGTCCCTGATCCTCATTCCTCACAGATAATCTATTTTTTTTTT
>PVIR01039131.1:0-14117 GCA_004026965.1 Petromus typicus | reverse complement strand
CCTGCCTTCCAAGCTCAAGGGCCTGGGTTTGATCCCTGGTAACCACATACAACAGTGCTAGGCGTGGTGACTCACTCCCACAAGCCATTGGTACCACTTACCACAATGCTGGGTGTGGTGGCTCATATTTGTAATCATAGCACTCGGGAGGCAGAAGCAGGAAGATTGCTGTGAGTTGGAGCCTGGCCTGGGCTGCGTACTGAGCTCAGGGACTACAAAGTGAGACCCTGTCTCAAAAACAAACAAACAAACAAACAAAAAATGAAGCTATCAGGAAAGTTTTGGATGATATTTAGTTCTGAAAAGTTTAGCAGTCTGATGAATAAGACACGAATTATTCCACTATAGAAATGATCTTCTGAATAATAAGACCAACTTGTAATATTTTTAATGATGCAGTAAAAGATCTCTATTGAGAAAAATTCCAGTGACATTCTTCATAGAATTAGGAAAAGAGATGGTTGTAAAATTAATGTGGAAACCAAAATTTAAATATCCAAAACTGTCTTAAGCAAAAACAGCAAGGATGGAGGCATTACAATACTCAGTTTCCAGTTGTACTACAAAGCCATACCAACAGAAACAATGTGGTAGAGCACAAAAACAATAATGAAGTACAGTATGGGACATAGAAATAGACCATGCTAACCACAGCCACATGATTCTTCACAGAGAAGCCAGTAACATAACATGGAGAAAGACAAATGGTATTGTTGGCTAGAGGGGACATGGAATCAAGGTATGGTGTCAGGATTTGGTTTGCTTTTGAACATAGTGACACTTTTCATCCCTACCAGATGCTTCCATGTATATCATTTTTAAATTGGAAATTAACATTCTTTTTATCATGAAGTTAAGTGGTTATTCAGACACAGTGTTAGCAGTGTGGAAAGATTTAAACCTAAATCTTTCTGACTTTTTTTTTTTTTAGGTTTTTTGAGACAAAGTCTCACTTTGTGGTTCAGGCTGGCCCCAAGCTCAGCCTCAAACTCACATCACAGCAATCCTCCTGCCTCTGCCTCCCAAGTGCTGGGATTGCAGGCGCGAGCCACCATGCCCAGCACTGTGGTATGTAGTACTGATTGCTGCTGGGGTGAGTCTCCACGCCCAGCATTGTATGTGGTTACCGGGGAATCGAACCCGGGCCCTTGTGCTTGCAAGACAGGCGCTGGAACCACTGAGCTAACTCCCTGGCCTCTGACTTTTTTTCTGACAAGATTTTGCTGTGTAGCCCATGCTGGCTTCAAACTCAAGATTTTCCTGCCTCAACCTGTAAAGTGGTGGGGTTATCGTATATATCAACATGCCTGGCTCCTTTGTTCTCTTTGTGTAGCACACTGACTTAAAAGATTCAGGAAACAGCATCGTTGAGTTCACCTGGGAGTTTCCTAACAGGCAGACTTCTGGCCCCTTCCCTCTGGATCCTGATTCTGAAGATGTGAGAAGCTGATTTTTTTTAGGTTTTTTGAGACAGGGTCTCGCTTTGTGGTTCAGGCTGGCCCTGAGCTCAGCCTCAAACTCATATCACAGCAATCCTCCTGCCTCTGCCTCCCAAGTGCTGGGATTACAAGCGGGAGCCACCACGCCCGGCACTGTGGTATGTGGTACTGGTTGCTGCTGGGGGTGAGTCTTCACACCCAGTATTGTTATGTGGTTACCGGGGAATCGAACCTGGGCCCTTGCGCTTGCAAGACAGGCGCCGGAACCACTGAGCTAACTCCCCGGCCCAAGAAGCTGATTTTTTAATAAGGATAATCTGATGCATACAGTTTGACTGCATTTTAAAAATACAAGTACTAAATGGAAGGAGATATTTTTCATTTCACTGTGAAAACTTGTCCTGCAGGCCAGCTCGAATGGCCAGTTGTTCATTTTTGAGAATTATGATATGTTAGCACATGATTGTACTTAGCCTCGTGCAAAGGCTTCCATTGTGAAAATATACAATACTTTTCCCTTTTAGTTTTGTTTCTGTAGGGATTAATGAAAGATGTTTTGCAAGTTATGTAATTTTTCTGATCAGTTGCCATATCTGTAGAGTTTGTGTAAAACTCCATAATTCAGAGGGCCATTGTACAGATTCAATGCAATAACATAGGTATAAAATAGTACATTGTGGTACCTTATATATAGTAGGTGCTGATTCAATGTGAATTGAACCTAATGGTTCTTGGAAATTTGTATATTCTGTTTTATCTCTCTTTGGTTTCTGGGTTTTAACTAGTAAGATTCCCATCATTTGGGAGGCAGAGGCAGGAGGATTGCCATGAGTTTGAGGCTAGTCTGGGCTACATAGTGAGTTCAGGACCAGGTTGAACTACATAGTGAGACTCTGTCTCAAAAAAAAAAAATTCTTTTACAACTTGCACATTTTATGTTTAAGGCTTATTGATAATGTTATCATTTCCCTATAATTAAACATGTATATAAATTGAAATTAGTCATTTTAAAATTTCCAATTAACATTACACTTTTTTGGGTATTAAGTGAATATTTTCTAGCAATTCTTTTAGTGATTTCTTCACTTTTTCTCTTTTAATTAATAGTTATCTAGAGCCTATCATATTCATCTTATCAGTATCTTCTTCCCATGATCATTAGGATTTAAGTGTTATGATTTTGCCTCTAGATTGTGTTGTTATTACCTCACTGTTATATATACAGTTGATCAGGGCAATGTAAATACATTACATTTTAAAATTAAATGTAAAAACTTTTAGTGGGAATAAACTTCTTAAGAATACAGGTAGAGTTTTTCCTTTTTAGTTGGATTGTGAATCTGTAGATGGATATACTAACAGCTAGAATTGAATAGAACCCAACATAAATTTTATTCTAAAATTAAAATACATATGCTTGGTAAATACTGATATCCTAAATAATCAAATAAAATTTGAAGGACTTTTGTAGTAGCAATATCATTTAGTTCTTTGAGTTTCATTTCAAAAAAACAAATTTGTGAAACATAATTAAAGACTAGAAGATACACTGCCTGCCCTGCCTGCAGGTTTTTGTACTTATAGTAGTACATAGGGAGGATTTAAGAGAAAAATAGGTCGCCCCCCCCCCTTTTTTTTTTGAGACAGGGTCTCACTTCGTAGTTCAAGCTGGTCCTGAACTCAGCCTTGAACTCAGCAATCCTTCTGCCTCTGCCTCCCAAGTGCTGGGATTGCAGACATGAGCCACCATGCCCGGCACTGTGATATGTGGTACTGATTGTTGGTGGGTGTGAGTCTTCACTCCTAGCATTGTTGTATGTGGTTACTAGGGATCAAACTTGGGACTTTGCTCTCAGAAGGCAGGTGCCAGAATCACTGAGGTAAGTCCCTGGAAGATAACACTTTTTGGAGTAAGTATGAGAAGAACGATTGTACGAAGAACTGTAAGGCAGGAGACAACACGTGGCCACCACTGTATGTACTCTCAGTGAATATTTTTGTTTTGTTTTTGTTTTTTTGAGAGAAGGTTTCGCTTTATAGTTCAGGCTGGCCCTGAGCCCAGCCTAAAACTCACATCACAACAAGCCTCCTGCCTCTGCCTCCTGAGTGCTGGGATTACAGGCGTGAGCCACCACGCCCGACTCTGTGGTATGTGATATTGATTGCTGCTGGGCATGAGTCTCCACGCTCAGTAGTGTATGTGGTTACCAGGGATCAAACCTGGGTCCTTGCGCTTGCAAGACAGGTACCAGAACCACTGAGCTAAATCCCTGGCCTCTCTCAGTGAATATTAAGAAAAATAGATTTGGAGGTGGAGGACCTGGATATTTATACCAAGACCATCCATGCCCCTGTACTTTACCTGGTTTTATTTGAGGAAGGCCCTTTAAGGTAGAAATCTCCAGGGACAACTCATGAGCCAGTCTAAATCTCCCCTGCAGTGTTAGGGTATAGACCAAGTGGCATGTGTGTCATAGTGGGCATGCAGAGCCCTCTCTCTTGCATGTGAGCCAAGTATGTGTTTCATTGTATTTTGCTTGTTTTTTGAGATAGAGCCTCCTTATGTAGTTCAGGCTAACCGTGAACTCACTATGTAGCTCAGGTTGGGCTCTAACTCCATGATCTTCCTGCCTCAGCCTCCTGAGTGCTGAGATTACAGGCACGTGCCACCATCCGCACCCTGAATTGTTTTTGTAAACTAAAACTTCAGTATTCAGGTTCAAATACAGTATTGGCCCCTTGTGAAAGGGAGTTTGGGATTGGAGTTTGGACATTTATCTTTAAAAGGTTCACCATCACTGGAATAGACAAATTACAATACTACCCTGGACATTGTACCATCTAGGATGAACTTTATATATGAATTGGAATTTGAAAGTGTTATTTTAATTTAAAACAGTGGTTTTCTAGTAATAGTTGTGTTTAATTGTTCTGCTAAATGTTTATCCCACCTCATCCTGCTGGTGCAGGCTGCTTGACCCTAGCATTCCCCTGGAATTGCTCTCTGTGGAGAGAGTGCATCCAGTGCTGTCTTGGCAGCTTGTGTTACACCTGACTTCTCTTTCATACTGTTTTTCCACCATGAGGCTTTTGATTTTTTTCTTTTTACTTATTTTTTATAGTTTCCTGTGCAGGCTCCATTTTCTTAACTCATTTGTTTAATGTCAGTGTCTCTTCAGGGTCTGCTTAAGCCTCCTATTGCTTTAGTCTGGGTAAATTCCCCAAAGCTGTCTCTTTTCATTTCTCCAGCCCCATTGACTCTCCTGAGCTCTGGCTAGACCGGCCAGCTGCTTCCTACACTTGATCTTAGCCAAAAGGCTGAGAAGTGATGGCCAGCTGCTTCCTGAACTCTTCACCCAGATGTTTCCTCAAATGCAGAGTTCAGAACTGAATACCATAAATGACATTACTATCCAATAAGTTGCCCGAGCCAGCCTCCTTGATGCTATTTTCAATTCTATCCCCCTCCCCTCCTCTATCTTTCTCTTTTTCTTCTCCCTCCCTCCTTCCCTCCCTTCATTCTTTCTTGAGAGGGTCTCCACTTTGTAATTCAGGCCTTGAACTCACTGTATAGCTCAGGCTATCCTTAGACTCTGTGCAAACCACCCGCTTCTGCCTCCCTAGTGTTGGGATTACAGGTGTGAGCCATCACGCCTGGCAATATAGTATGGTACTGGGGATCAAACTCAGGAACTTGCACTTGCCAGGCAGACGCCAGAACCACTGAGCTAAATCCTCGACCCTCAGTTCTTTTCTTTACTCTTCATGATGCCAATTGATTCTTCTGCTCCCTAAATATAGGGATCCATCGACTTCTGTTATTCTCCTTACCAAACCATTCTATTAGCTTTATTGCACTTGACCTTCTTGCCCACATTTGGCTCTTCTCTGTTTATGCTCTACTTTGTAGTGGGAAGGGCTCAGTGGAAGCTTGAATCCTTTTGGGACAGCCTCGAAGTCCTTCCATGGCTTTACACAGCTCCTGTAGATAGATTTCAGATTCTGTAACAAGCATTACAAGGCTCTGGATTCCACTCCCCCTTACCTATTTAGGCTTTTCTCTGCCTTTTCATCTTGGTACACTAAAGGCCAAAGCAACTTTTCATTTTTCTGTAATCTTGTGCCCCAGGTATGGTGCTTGTACTTCCCCCTTACCTCTGCCTGGACCACCTTGCTGATTGGATCCTTCTCAGCCTTCTCGTCTCAGTCTTCTTTGGCTCTCCCTCAGATGCCTGGTCTTCACTTCTAGGCTAAGTTCTGTCTCACGCTCCGAGAACACAGTCAATTTCCTCTGTTCAACAGCTCATCACACTTCAGCTAAATGTGCCCATGCTCTCCCATCTTTTAAGTTTTTATCTTGTCTCTGCTTTCCATGTCTCCAGTGCTAAAGTCATGTGTTGTTACAGTCACGTTTTTGAAAAGGTTGAAAGCTTGGTATTCTTATTTGCATGATTTCAAAGTGAATTTTGTTTTTCTCTTTAGTGTCTGAATGAAATCCTGGAGTCAGCAGATGCACCGTTAGAAGTTACCGAAGGCTTCATTCAGTCCATTTCTCTGTCCGTTCCATGGGGCTCCTTGTTACAGGATAATTGTGCCCTGGAAGTGAAAGGGTTAGAAATGGTCTTTCGGCCCAGACCTCGCCTAGGTAGGTGTGTTATATTTCTGTTTTATTTGGTTCTGTTTTTACCCTTCAAAAATTGAGAAAGTAACCTAACTGCATTAAATTCAGTTAACTACTTTGAATTGTATTTGTGTATGCAAAATGTGAGTGATTGTATCTTTAGAGTTATGTCTTTGTTTATTCCCAGGAGCTTTATAGATATTTTGGTTTATGTAATTATTTGTTGCAAATAAAAGACTTTTTTTTTTCCTGTTACTAGGAATCAAAGCCAAGCTTTTATGCTTGTTTGGTGACCACTCTTCCACTGAGTTATACCCCAGAGACAAAGTCTTGCTAATTTGTCCAAGCTAACCTTGAATTTGTGATCTTCCTCTTCAACCTTTTGAGCAGTTAGTGTTATAGCCATGCACTGCTCTGCCTGGAAAAAGTGATTTATAATTTAAAAATTCAAAGTACTGTGCCCAAAACAAAGAAGAGTTCTCAAAGACTGATGGAGATATATTGAAAGAACACAGATCAGACTTGAAGAGATTTTTGTTGTTCAAATCTTGGACAACTATAGTGTTAAAAAAATAGTGGCACTAATAGATTATAACATATTAAATAAAAAACACTCTTAAGTCCATATTAATAACAAATAAGCATGTAAAGTGGAAAGGAAGAAGAGAATGTTCTTTATAGTAGAATATCTTCTTATAAATGTAGAAAAAATGAATTGGACTAGCTAGATTAAAAAGTCTAGGTGAAGAGTGAATGGGCATACAATAATAAAATTTTAATAATCTGATACTAATTTTCAAGAATATTCTTTTCACTGTGATAGGTAGATATAATACTTTGTAATGAGAAGTAAAATTAAAAATTTTTCTTTGAAAAAATTTCATTAAAAGGATGTTAAAATTCCATTTTAGGAGTTAATACTACTAATCTCTATCATTTTATTTTGAATATTGTAAGGGTGTGCAGTGGAAGGGTATGCATTTTCTCTGGATAGATGATCTAGTTTTTCACAGTTCATGTGATTCTTTCTCCAGTGATACTCTTCTATTTTATATTTATAAATCTTTTACATTTTATAAGTGTATATTTATAAATCTTTTATGTTTATATATCTTTTACATTTATACTGATTTCTAAAGCCTGTGTCATCTGCTGCCTCTACCAGATTTCCTGTTAATTTGCTCAGCCAGATTGGCTCTTAGCTTTACAAGAATTAGCCTCTTAGCTTTATAATGCTTTCTGCTGATATGTAATAGTAGCCTATTAATTTTTCCTAGCTTTATTTTACTTCTCCTACTATACCATAAGCTTTGAGTGCAAAATTTCATAATCTATCTATTTTCTGAAGCATTGTTAGCTTATAGATCAAATCAGGCCTGTCATCTGTTTTGTGTAAATAAAATTTTACTGGTAGGTAGCTATGCTTATTTGCTTTCTACTCTTTGGCTACTATTTGTTTCATCATGAAAGAATCGAATAATTGTGATATAGAACATATTGTCCACAAAGCCTAAAATAGTTATTATCTGGTCCTTTACAGAAAATATTTGTTTACTTCTCCATAAACATACCTTGTATCTAAAAATACCTATTCTTAGTGAATATATAAATTAATATTTGAGAAAAAAACATATAATGGATGATATGTCTCTAGAATTTTTCTGGAATCTTTTTTAGTTGTTTTCAGTGGTTATTAAGATAATATTTAAATCTCAAGAATAATTTCTAGAATATTACTTCTCCAGACAGTACCATAATATAAACAGTTTATTTGAAGTGGGTTATTTTAAGAAATGGTATTGTAATTTGAGAAATAATTTAAGATTAATCTATATTTTCTGTAGCAACTGGCTCTGAACCTATGTATTGGTCAAGTTTCATGACCAGCAGTATGCAACTGGCGAAAGAATGTCTTAGCCAGAAACTAACAGATGAACAAGGAGAAGGATCCCAGCCCTTTGAAGGACTTGAAAAGTTTGCTGAAACCATTGAAACAGGTTTGGTATTACTGAGCATTTTCAGAATTTCAGATTTTATTTAGTAACTTAGTATGCTTAACAAGCCCTATATAAAGCAACTAACTCTACTGGACTGATTTAAATGAATTGTTACTTTTTTCAGAACTTCAGAATTGAGATTACTCTACATATTCAGTTGAATTGCATGTTCCTTTTTTTGGTAGTCTTTCCTTTTTAAATTTATTATGGTTGCAGAGTGACAGGAGTAGAATCAACAGCATTAGTTACTGTCTTAGGCATCTGCTGAATTGTAACTTGGGTAAGTGTTCAGTAAGACACAATATTTAATACAAAGCTCAGGGTTGTGGATTGTGAAAGAAATCTAGTTTATTTTTTTAAAGTTCTTATCAAATTAATATTTTTATTGAAGTTCTTATTCAGTCCAATATGGCTCTCCCATTGGTGATCATTTGTTTACTCTAGTACTAAGAAGAGTAAAAGTCACTTTTATAGACACAGTTTTGAGGATTGAACACGTGCCAGAGAACTCCAAAACTGGGACTGCACTTGAAATTCGAATAGAGAGGTAAGAATCTTTTTATCTGAAATAGATACCCCTATTATAACTCGCACATTAAATTTCAGGATGTTAGGCTGGGGATGTAAGAAATCCTGGGATCCCCAGCACTAAAAAAAAAGTTTACAATACTTTTAGAGTGTAGAGGAGTTGATATTAAATTAAAATACTGCATAATTTCATAGTAAAATGCTACTCCAAGCTGTTTTAATCTTATTACTGAAAACTGAAAGTACCGTTTAGCCTGTAATTATATATAATACATGTTGAATTCAGAGCTGTTAATATCAAATCAAAATAATTAGCATTGAATGCTACTAAATTTTAGTCACTCTTTGAAGTTTTGGGGTTTCTTTCATGTGAACAATGAAGTGAATCTAGTCTTGTTTTGTTAGTGTGACCTTTTTATTTTCCTGTGCTTAATCTGAATGCTGTTTAATTGAGAAAGGGTGAGGGTAGTTTCTTTTGAGGATACTGTGAGGGTAACTTGGAGGTTAATATGTGAAATGGTAATTAGAAGATATAAGCACATAGCTTTTAATTTTCTCAGTTGGATCCATCTAAATAACCTTAAAGAGAAGATTCATTTCCATAGACACAGCTGAGCTGTTATCTGAGGTAGTAACTATTTCTCTGTGTCTTAGGAGCTGCCAACAGAAATGGCAGGATGACTTTGTATACTGAGCACCGAAGATACCTTGTGTCTCTTGAAGTCCTTTTTCAAGATATGTTATGGTTTCTGTTTCACTGAACACTTATTGTCAGACTGTTACTGTAACACATCTATAAAATTAGGAGCCATTTCCTTAGCTGAAAAATTAAAATAGCATCTGACCTCTTACATATTTAAAAATTTTTATTCTGATGCAAGGTGTTGCTCTGTAATTCAAGCTGCCCTTAAAGTCACTCTGTAGCCCAGGCTGGCCTACCTGACTTGTGGTAATCCTCTTGCCTTTGCTTTCTGATTGCTGGTCACCTGCCTGGCTCTAGAGCCACATTTTTTTATCTTGTTTAAACTGGATATTAGTCACACAAGAATTCACAAATGTCATTCCATGTCAGACTTGTGACTTGGAGCTAAGTGGTACCTTAATATTACCAAGAGATATTTTGTGATAGAGTATAAGAATTGCTTTTCTTGCAGGTAGCTGTAGGAAGTTACTGATTTTCCCACCAAAATTTGAGATTTATAGAACATACCTTTTTTGGGGTTAAGGTCTATTTGTGAAATACTTAATTGAAACGTAGCAATGCTGACTTGCATTGTAGAGATTTTTATTATAGGCATAGTTTAAGAACTAACTTCTTAATGTAATCTCTTTAACTCAAGAGCTCTTCATCTTTTATCATTGCAAATACGTTTTTGCTTTTTGTTTTTAACTTTCAGAACTGTGTACTGTGATGAAACTGCCGATGAGTCCTCAGGAATTAATGTACATCAGCCTACAGCTTTTGCTCACAAATTACTTCAGCTCTCTGGAGTGTCTCTCTTCTGGGATGAGTTTTCTGCATCAGCAAAATCTTCCCCAGTGTGTTCAACTGCACCAGCGGTAAAGAAAAGCACCCAAGGCATAATCACAGATCTTTAGAAGGCCAAATTTAAATGAGGGCTGTGAAATTTTGCTAGGATATACAACATAGGTTTATGAGTATCTGTCTGGTTTGGGAGTCAACACAGATATTCAGTGATGGTGATATGTACTGCAGAGATTTTGAAACTCTCAGACTTAATGCCTTTCCTACCATTTCGCATTCACTAGTTTGCTGGAGGGATGTTGGACACTATGTCTTGGGGCAAAGTGGTACATTAATACCTAATCCTTTGGTAGTACATTTTGGAAATTAAACAGTATTCAAAATCACCTTCATAATGGATTTATTGCTGAAAACTTCTCTTACAAATCATATCTTTAAAAATACTTTATAATTAAGGAATTCTATTAATTTTTTTTTAGGAGCACAGAGCCTTTTGGTCAATCAGTTATTCCATAATTTAGCTTCTACAGTATTTCACAAATCAGGGTTTTTAAACTACTGTGTTTGTTTCATGAAGTTCTTTTCTATGATTTATCTTCATTCCCAAGGTACTATGCTAACTGTCTTAAATTTCATTTTAGCTACCAGATGCTGATTTATCCATTGAAACAATACAATTTTTTATGTCAAGTACTTTATTTTTAAATTGATGTTTATGTTTTGTATTCCAGTGCATTTCCACTAAAGTATTTTGAATAGTTACTTTATTCTTCTTTCATTTTCATAGGAAACTGAGCCAAAGTTGTCACCTAGCTGGAACCCCAAGATTGTTTACGAGCCACACCCACAGCTAACTAGAAATTTACCAGAGATAGCGCCCTCAGACCCAGTGCAGATTGGAGGCCTAGTTGGTAGGTTGGAATTGAGTCTCACATTGAAACAGAATGAAGTACTTCCTGGCGCTAAGGTCAGTGTTCATTTTATTTCCTCTAGCAAAATTATGACTACTCTTTAGTCAATATAGTTTCTGATTGCTTGATTATTGTAGATTGTCGTTAACTAAATACTGCTGACTCCTGGTCAGTATTTTATTCTCAGTTGGTACAAATGTCTTAAGCTGTTTTTGTCTTACACTGCAAGTCATATTTTATGAAGGGCTGCCTTCTCTACAGTCCAGAACCATACACAAACAAACAGATCCCTTTTTGTATTAAGCATATTTAAGATGACTAGGCATTCATTATACAGTCTCTTTTTGTCATATAATTCAGAAGTTTAAAAGGCAAAGTGATTCGGAGAATGAGATGTCAACTGTAGAAGTTACTTATTTAGTTATATATGTATGGATGGAATGACTTTTTTATAGTTCTTTAGTACTGATAAAAATATTGATTTTTCTACTATGTCCATCCATAGCTTTTTATTTTCTTGGAGACAGGGTCTTGCTTTTGTAGTCCAGGCTGGCCCTGAGCTGACTATGTAGCCCAGGTGAGCCTCAAACTGCCGACATTGTGGTATGTGATTACCCGGGATTGAACTCAGGATCTTGCGCTTGCAAGGTTGCCGCCGGAATCACTCAGTTAAATCATGGTCCTGTCAATAGCTTTTTGAAGACATTACATAGAGAGATACTCCTATTTGTTTCCTAGCAAATATTGACCAATCGCTTTGGAAAATCAGGAACCTCACAATTTAATCAGTTAAAAATGTATTTGTCACACTTTATTTTCTTTGGCTTAAATTAAGATGCTATCAGGTTTTGCTCATCTTTACTACAGATCCAGCTGGCTGAAGACTTTTTTTTTTTTTGAGGCAGGGTCTTGCTTTGTAGTTCAGGCTGGTCCTGAACTTTGCCTCAAACTTAGCAATCCTCCTGTCTCTGCCTCCCAAATGCTGAGATTACAGGCGTGAGTCACCACACCCAGATTTATTACTGGGGATTGAACCTGGGACTTTGTGCTTTCAAGGCAGGCGCCAGAACCACTGAGCTAAATCCCCAGCTTCGGGTGGAAGAGTTTTGAGTGACTGCCGAATGTCAGGCCTGTGCAGGTCTTGGGACAGATGCAAAGATGGGTGCAATGCCATTTTTGCCTGAGTGACAGCTACACCAAGAAGAGTAGATTGCTATGGGAACACACAAGAGCGATGCACTACATACTTGGGAATATGAAGATTTTTTCGGGGGTGTGAAGAATCCCTAGGATTCCTATCTTGGATTTGGGATATTGACTAGATATGGAAAGTAATGTTTAGAATGAAGGCATTTCTTTTACAAATTACTCCCCTCCCCTTTTGTTTACCACTTTATCCCACTTCAGAAGATATACAGTCATTTTGTGAGGTCTTCAGCCACTTCATGAAATAGGAGGGTACTGTTAGTGGAACAAGTAGCCGTAGGTGTGAATAAACACCAGGGGCCGTCCCCTGCTGTGGCAGCTTCTCTGGGAAACTGTCACTCCTCTGTCTTCAGCAATGTATATGCTTAAGAAGGAAGAAGTGTAGCAATAACTTTCATAATTATGTTTTGACTGATTATATGTATTCTTCAACATTATACTTGATCTTAGCCCAGAGTCTGAGAAGTAGTGATCTTTAATATGTGTATATTTTTTATCTTTCTGCAAACCCAAAGTTTTGCTCATTGTGTATTGATTTGCATTAGTGCTGTTTATACTGTACTTTCAGAGTTGAGTATTTGTGATTTTGTATTTATTTAATGAAAATGAGTGCCACTATAATGAAAATACTGTAATGAAACATGTGAATAGAATGAAAATAAAAGTCCTGTAGATTAACATAGAAATGCAGATCTTACCACCACAGTGTAGAAAGAGCTGGTGGTCTTCCTGGGATGCCCGCAGTATTAGAGCTTTGACCTGTTCACAGTGTTCATCAAACTTCAATCTTACAACTGTGGGTTCAAAATGTTATAGAAGATTTCATACTTTTAGTTTTACTTTTTTCAGTTCTAAGAATAGTATTTTGTTGCGCAGCATGTAAGTCTGGAAGTTCATGTTCAATTTTGGCATATATTTTTGGGGATGTATTATATATGAAAGTTAGGGCACTATCTGGATTAAATTCAAAGACTTCATTCCATTACCTTCTTGCACTGGGTTGAAATTTTTTAAAGTTCTTTCTATCTTACATTTCTGAAAGAAAGTAATAAGTACTTCAGTCTATATGTGTCAAGTTCAGAATGTACTAAAAATGAAATATTTCCTTTTTTAAAAAATTGATTTTATTGGTACATTTTATATACATGCTGTGATCACAGTCAACATTGAGAATTTGTACCAATAAATGACACAAACTTAATTCTTATTTTTTCTCATTTTCCTTCTCCCTATATACATAAGCTTTGTTTCCTTCTTTTTTATCATCAAATATTTTCTTTCCCTTCTTTACTTACCTCTATCTCTCCTTTTCTCTTTGAATATTTTCCTATTTCACAATATAATGGAATATTTCAAAAAAATGAAAATGAGACTCTTGATCACTAAGGAAGATCAGAGATTGTATTCTTTTTTTTTTTTTTTTAGGCTTTTTTTTCTTTTTTGAGACGGGTCTCACTTTTGTAGTTCAGGCTGGCTCTGAGCTCAGCCTCCAATTTATATCACAGCAATCCTCCTGCCTCTGCCTCCCGAGTATGGGATTATAGGCGTGAGCCGCCACGCCTGGCACTGTGGTGTGTGGTGCTAATTGCTGCTAAGCGTTAGTCTCCACGCCCAGTATTGTATGTGGTTGCAGGGGAATAGAACCCGGGCCCTTGCACTTGCAAGACAGGCGCTGGAACCACTGAGCTAACTCCCTGCCCAGAGATTGAATTCTTTTTTTTTTTTTTTTTTAGGTTTTTGGAGACAGGGTCTCGCTTTGTGGTTCAGGCTGGCCCTGAGCTCAGCCTCAAACTCACATCACAAACCTCCTGCCTCTGCCTCCCGAGTGCTGGGATTACAGGCGTGAGCCACCACGCCCGGCACTGTGGTATGTGGTACTGGTTGCTGCTGGGTGTGGGTCTCCACACCCAGTATTGTTATGTGGTTACC
>PVIR01039130.1:0-14105 GCA_004026965.1 Petromus typicus | reverse complement strand
ATAATTTATTGTGGTATCATTTGTCACTCTGCATTGTTACCACACTGACTGCAGACCTGAGAGCTAGAATATTAGTTCCTTAACAAATGTAGCTTGAAGGCTGTCTGGGTGTGTTTCTTTTACAAATAAATGTGGAAGTAGTTAGCTACATTTTTAGTGTGTGTGAAAATTTCCCAAGAGTTCATTTAGGAAGGAAGGAAGGAAAGAAGGGAGGGAGGTTGGGAAGACGGGAGGAGGGAAGGTGGAGGTAATGATAAGAAGGGCAGAAAGATGTATGTGCACTGTTTGTGAATTAAATCTTTTAGAAAAGTTCTGAGAACCTGAGAATTGTTCTTTGCATAGCATTGTATGATTCACCCTGACTAGAATCTGAAAATCTATGTATTACAAGTGAATCCTTTTACTTGGAGTTTTTCTGTCTTGTAAAACATAACTTCCCCTCCACAGAGAAGCACTTACACTATTTTAAAATCTTGCAATGTGAAACAGGAGTCTAAAATGTATCTTGTCAAGAATGAGACAGATGGCTGCATAGAGAAATGGCCTCCTACACAAAGGAAGATTGGACAAGGAAACAGAAAATGTATTCATAATGACTATCATTTTTCTTAACAATTTTACCTATAGCTTAGGTCTACTAAATCCATATCAAATTGAGTTGAGATCTAAATTGTTATTATACAGCAATTATATACAGTAACACCTATTCAAGTGCTAGCAACACTAAGACAAGTTGGAGGAAATTACCCTTCTTTCAGGAATTTGTCTTTTGAGAGTGAGAGAAATGCACAAAAATTAAATACATAATTGTCAAAAGTATTGACAGATTAAATAAAGCTTGAGATTTGACACTGGGGAATAACTTCATGAAAGTGAACATCTCAGATGTGAACTGAATGACAAAGCAGCCAACCAACCATACAGGAACTTGGATAAATAGCCTTTCAGCTGGAGTTGAAATGCTCAGAGTCCACTAGTCTGGCATCTTGAAATGAGAGCTATCTAGGCCATTACACTTCCCCAGCATGAAGAGGGAGAATGTGTGAATGAAGAGAGGAGGGAGCAAGACTATGAAGGGAAGCATGGGCTGAAGTATGAAGTTTGAATTTTAAGTATGCTGAGAGACCACAATAGTGGTTTATTTATTTTCTGTTTATTGGGGGAAGGGGTACAAAGAATCAAACTCAAGGCCTTGAGCTTGACAGGTGGATACTATGCCGCTGAGCTACATATCCAGCCACTGTAGTCATTTAATTTGAAAAGTAACAAAATAAAGTACAGGTAAACTGCATTTCAAGCCAGCCAGTGGTTTGGGAACTATTTAACTAAAACAAGTTTTTCTTTTCCTTTTTTAATATATTTTTATTACTGTATGTTTGTAGTACATGATGATTACTTTTATTGTGGAGAGTTGGTACACATACCTAATATGACATAACTCTTTTCCTATCTCCTATCCTTTCCTCCCTCCCTGCTCTTTCCAACTCTAGGTTCCCCACCCATTGGCATAAGCTAAATTTCTAATTCTTTCTTTAAGTTTTCCATCCTCCCTCCATCTCTTGCTCCCTTTCTCATGTGAAGAAGTTCTCCCCACCACTTCTATAAGAGACACCATATGAACATTAAGCGTCTATTTCTGATTCATTTCATTTAACATTATGGTCTCAAGGTGCAGAAGATTATCATTTGTGTTATAGAATAGGGCCCCTTTGTGTATATATCCTACATTTTCTTTATCCATGAATCTACTGATAAGTACATAGGTGGAGTGTTGGTCCTGGGTGAGCACACTCTTCGGGTGATATGCTACGGAGTATATTGTGTCATAGATTATCTATCTCTCAGTCTCACAGCCAACTCTCCAACTCCCAGTGTCTAAGGGATCCTGTGTCTGTGTACCAACAACTCTCACCTGTCCTTGGCATAAACCATTTCATATGTTTTGTTGGTTTAATGAGCTTTCAATACTCTGTCTCTCTTGCACTTCTTTATACACTGTATCTTGTTGTTTTTCGCATCTATATTCATTACCATAATTAACTTTAAGTTCTTTTTTCTATTTTTCAAGCTTTTAAATTCTTTTCTGGTTTTTAATCAGGATTATGCTAGTTACTAGGAACAACTTTGGAAATACTCCTCTTTTAGTTTTATTATAAAGTTTGAGAATTATTGGTATTTGATCTTTCTAGATGTTCTCACAAAATTCAACCATGAATCCATCTTTACCAGGTCTTTTTTTTTTCTATCTCTTGTTTTCAATTGATTTTACTGGTACATTATATATATAGTGATTTTGTGTGTGTGTGTGTGTGTGTGTGTGTGTGTGTGTGTGTGTGTGTGTGTGTGTGTGATATACATATATATATATATATATATAAACATTGAGAATTTTTACTAGTACATGAAGCATCTTAATTCTCATTTTTCCCATTTTCTTTCCCTTCTTACATCTTTCACTCCTTATACACATAATCTTTGTTTCCTTTTTTACCATCTTTTCTTTCTTTCTTTACTTGCTCTTACCTCCTTTTTTCTTTTCCTTTGAAAATTCTCTTCCTATTTCACAATACCTATCATATTTCCAGTTTGTAAATCACTGTTTTAATTTCACTGTCTATTATTGCTATATTCAGTATTTTTAAATCTTCTTGGCTTAGTTTTTATAATTCATATATACTTAAGAATCTTTACATTTCTTCTGAAGTATTAGTTTTTGAGAATAGTTTTGTTAAGCAGTTGTTAATAATTTTCTTGACTATGGCAGTATCTGTTGTGATTTAATCATTCTCATACATAGTTGTGTTGATTGTTGTCTCTTCCTTTTGGGATAAAATTAGTAAGAATTTGTCTATTTTGTTTATTCTTTCAATGATCCAGATCACTCATTCTTTCTATTGCTTTGTAGTCTAAATTCCACTGACTTCTGCTCTAATTTTTATAATTTTTTTCATGGTATGCTAGTCAAGATATAGAAAGAGATTAAAAGAGGATGGAGGGACATATAACTTTCCATGCCATGCCGATGTGACCCATCTTCTCAACTAGGATTCTTCTCTCCAATATCATATTTCACTAGAAGCACATCAGTGAACTAATCCACTACCGAATATCATGTTCCCATGATCCAGTCATGTCCCGAAAGTCCCACTTGTGAGTATAAGAGATTTTGGGAAATATCATTCTGCCTTTGACCATTAGAAGGCTCATGACCATCCCATTATTCAAAATGCTTTTAGTCCATCTCTAAGAGTTGCAAAGTTCTAACAGTTTCAGCGTGACTGAAAAGTCAGAATTCAAGATTTGCTCTGAATCATTAAGCCAGAAATTTAGCCCTGAGCTACTGTAAAAATCAAAAGAAATTCAAATACTTCTGGCAAGTAAATAGACAGGGTAAGCATATTTATTCTAAAAGGAAGAAATAAAATGATAGAACAAAATGCAAACAAAGCAAGGCAGAAAGCCAGTGGGGCAATAACTAAATCCTGAAGTTCTGTGCTTAGCACGGAGGACAAACTTTGGTGAGATGTGAACTAACAGAAGGCCTAACCGGTCCTTCCTCCATGACATTACTAGTGGCTGCATGTCTTATGTAATATAAAATTTATTCCCTTTCTTCTTCTTCCTTCAGCAATTTATTGACATGTTGAAGATGAGTGCATTCTCCACGTTTACCAGATTATGTCAGTTCAGTTCAAAGCTTTCCCATAGTTTCCCATCAAAATATTTACAGTGGCCTAAAGAACTGTGAAGATCCTTGGCCTCTGGCTTCTTTGACCTCATTGCCCAGCACTCTCCAGGTTTTCTTCATCTTTTATTTTTCTTCAACTTGCTTGGAGGTTCCCAAGAACGTTCCTATCATCAAACATTGTCACTGAGTTTGTTTAGACAATTTCTCCCAAGTAGCCACATGATATACTCCACAACATGTTATGTATTTTTGCTCAAATATCACTATATTAGAGATTTTTCCTAGAACCAGAATTAAATAGTTGGTATTTTTGCTTGAGCATTTCACATTCCTTATATTGATTTTTCTCCACTGTACTTATCATTATTTTATATTTTGATAATTTTTCTTTTTATATTTTTTACTATTTATTTTTCCATAATAGAGTCAAAGCTCTATGAGGCTACATAATTACTTCTGATTTCTTACCTACTTGATTTCAGATGCTTAGAGGAGTGTCTGACCTATTTTATGCAAATGTTAAATATTCATTGAATGAATGCTTTTATTTTCTTCCCCACTTTACTATTTAGACTTTATATTTTAAAAGATGGTACATCTAGAATCACATATATTTTGCTTTTGCATCAGAATCTTAATGACTTTCTTTTGGTTTGTTTTTCATATAACTTTAGAACAAAGTATATTCACTTCCAAAATATCACTTTTAGTGCTATGTTCGAAATTCTATTAGTTAGAGAGTCATTTGGTGAAACTGCCATTTTCACTTCCCTTATAGTGCTTAGTCTTAGCTATTTTGTTTTATGATATTTCTACCACTGTTTTTCATAATACCTTCTAACTGTATGCATATGAATATATATGTGAATTTACATATACAGCTATGTTTGGACTCAGCTCCAACATGAAGAGACTTTGCAAGTTGTCATTCCCTTCTTAAAGAAAAAGCTTTAGTGACTAACCCCAGTTTCTTCAAAACACTGAGTGTGTAGGACAAGATAGTGCCCTGAGATTTGGAGAAACAGACTCATCGGAGTCACAACTAACACATGCTTCTATGGAGCAAGTCTTCAGAAGTGATAACTCACACAGAAGTTCTGAGGAGGTATAAGAAGCTGAATGGGAACTAGTACGAGCAATAAACTTCTCAAAGACTTTGTCTTAGTGGGTACACTGCCTCTTATGGGTTTGACCTCCATGATCCCCACCTGTTTCTCACAAGAAGATCCTTTTGTGAGGACAGGACCAAAGGGAGAACCAGTAAGCTTGAAGATGATCTATAAATATTTCCCACCATAAAATGTGCAGAAAGAATCTTTGTTTGGCCTAAAGCTTTCTCCATATATATTTTAAGTTGGATCTGAAAGTTTCTCATGCACAGTGAATTTAACCTAACCAGGTGAGTAAACTATCACCAAAAGTGTAGGTGAGGATTAGCTGAGTTCCCAGGGGACCATTATCAAATTCATGTTCAGAAACTGGGACCTGTGATCCACGGGACTGCTGTACTTCACCTCCAGTGTCTGTGTGCTGCTCTCTGTCCTCCAGCTATAACTAAAATGTCTAATGTGTGGGTTAGTGAATTCTGAACCAGATATCCCCATGCAGGATAAATGAAAGTAACAAAAGCAATACGTTGGCTTATCATGTTCAAATGAACAATGAGAAGAAATGAAATCAGAGAAAAATCTTAAAAGATGGCTGAGGAGGGAATGTATCTATCTGTAAACTAACATAGATAAGAATTACAAAGAACTTTCAAATTAAAAACCAAGCAGGAAAGAAGGAAATGTGTTGAAATATTTAAACCACTGAAAGATAAACAGTTTAAAATTCTGTAGCCAGTGAATTAAATCTGCACAGGTGAAGAAGTAAAGACTAACAAGCTGTACACACACACACACACACACACACACACACACACACACACACACATATATATATATATATAGAGAGAGAGTATATGTGTACACTATATATATGTATATGAATATATATATAAATATATATCTACATATATATATATATATATATTTATTGGTACACTATGAATACACGTCATAATTGCATTCAACATTAAGAGTTTGTACCAGAATATTACATGACTTGATTCTCATTTTTCCCTTTTCCCCCGTCCTGCATCCCCCAGCCCCCTATATGCACAATCTTTGTTTGCTTTTTTCTTTATTATTACCACATTCATTTTCCCCTTATTTTTTACCTTACACTCTTTCCTTTTTAATATTTTCTACTTCACAATACCAATGATACATATTACAAGTCAATTACAACTTCGTATTCCCATATCAGAGAAAACATATGATATTTACACATCTGTGACCTGTTTACTTTGCTTATGAGAACAACCACAAGGCACATCCATTTGAATATGAACGATGCAATCTTATCATTTTTAGTGGCAGAGTAATACTCCATTCTATAAAAGAACCACATCTTCTTTATCCAGTCTCCAGTTGATGGACATTTGGGTTGTTTTCAAGACTTAGCAATCACAAACTGAGCTGCTATAAACACGGTTACACATATGTTGCTGTGAAATGACTCTCTTAATTCCTTTGTGTACGTAGCTAGTAGAGCAATGGCTGGGTCAAATGGAACCTCCAATCCTAGTTTTTTGAGGAATCTCCACACTGATCTCACAGAGGTTGTATGAGTCTACATACCCACCAATAGTGGAGAAGTGTTCTCTTTTCTCTGTAGCCTCGCCAACATTTGTTGCTGGCTAATTCTGACATGGCAGCCATTCTTTGTGGAGTGGGATGAAATCTCAATGTTGTTTTCATCTGCTTTTCTTGAATAACTGATAATATGGAACATTTCTTCATATACTTCTTAGCTGCTTTTACTTCTTCCTCTGAAAAATATCTGTTCATTTCAGATGCCCATTTTTGAATTGGGTCTTCAAATTTGGGTGGGCTAATTTTCTTAAGCTCCTCGTATATTCCAGATAGTAGCCCTTTGTCTGAGGAACAGGTGGTAAAGAAATTTTTCCCACACTATTGACTACCTTTTTGCCTGTTGGTGGTTTCCTTTGCTATGCAGAAGCTTTTTAAAAGAATAAGGTCTCATTTGTTGATTTCTTCTGCCAATTCTTGTGCTATAGAGGTTTTGTTAAAGAAGTCTTTCCCTAAGCTAATGTCTTCAAAAGATTTACCTCACCTGATTTGCAGCAGGTTTAGTGTGTCTGTTTTAATATTTAGGTCTCTAATGTACTTTGGTTTTAGCTTGGTACACGGTGAAAGAGATATGTTTAACTTTATTTTTTCGCAGGAAACAGCCCAGTTTTTCCACCACCATTAGTTGAAGAGGCTATCTTTCCTCCATTGAGGATTTTTTGGCTCCTTTATCAAAGATGAGGTGGCTCAGTGTATCTGGAGTATTTTCTGGATCTTCTAATCTACTCCTTTGAGCCTCAGGTCTGTTACTTTGCCAGTACCATGCAGTTTTTATCAAGGTGGCTTTGTAGTATAGTTTCTGGTTCGGGGTTGTAATACTCCCCATCATGTCCCGGTTGCTTAGAATTGCTTTGGCTAGTCTAGGTCTTTTGTAGTTCCAGATGAAAGTTTGGATTTTTTTCTCTAGATCTGTGAAATATGCTGTTGGGATTTCAATTGGGATTGTGCTGAATCTGTGTAGTAGTTTTGGGAATATAACCATTTTGATTATATTATTTCTTCCTACCCAGGATCAAGGTATGTCTTTCAATTTTTTGATGTCATCTTCTGTCTCCTTTTTCAGAGTGCTATAGTTTTCAGAGTACAGGTCTTTCATCTTCTTTGTTAAGTTCATATTTTGGGGGATGGTTCTAATGTGAAAGGGACTGACTCCCCAATTTCTATCTCAGTGAGTCTACTGTTTGTGTGTACAAAAGCTATTGATTTTTGAACATTGATCTTGTATCCAGCTATGTGACTAAATTTGGCAAAAAGATCCAGCAATTTTATAATTGTGTTTTTAGGATCCTCTAGATAGAGTATCATGTCATCAGCAAATAATGACAACTTAACTTGTTTTCCTATCTTAATTCCTTTTATTTCTTTCTCTTGCCTAATTAGTGTGCCTAAGGTTTCCAGAACTATATTGAACAGAAGTGGTAAGAGAGGACATCCTTGTCTTGTTTCTGATCTTAACGTGAAAGGTTTCAGTTTTTGACCATTTAGTATGATGCTGGCTGATGGTTTCTCTTAGCTAGCTTTTATTAGTTTGAGATAGAGAACATCTATTGCAATCTTCTGTAGGGTTTTGAACATAAATGGTGTTGTATTTTGTCAAACGCTTTTTCTGCATCAATTGAGATGACCATATGATTTTTATCCTTAATCCTATCAATACAGTGTATAACATTGATCAATTTATGTATGTTGAACCATCTTTGCATCCCTGGGATGAATCCAACTTGGTCAGGATGTATAATCTTTTTGATAATTCTCTGTATTCTGTTTGCCAGGATCTTATTAAGGATATTTGCATCAATGTTCATTAGGGATATTGGCCTGTAGTTCTCTTTTTTGGTTGGGTCTTTCTCTGCTTTTGTAATCAGAATAATGGTTGCTTCCAGGAATGAGTTTGGGAGTACTGCTTCCCTTTCAATTTTATTAAAAAGTTTAAGAAGTAGAGGCATTAACTCTTCTTTAAAAGTTTTGTAGAATTCATCAGTAATGCGATCAGGTCCAGCACTTTTCTATGTTTGTAGAATTTTAATTACATTTTCAATTTCAGAGATTGATATTGAGGTATTTAACATTTCTATATATTCTTTATTCAGCTTTGGGAGTTCATATGTGTCTAGAAATCTATCCATTTCTTCTACATTTTCCATTTTATTAAAGTATAAATTTTCACAGTAGGTGTTTATTATCCTCTGGACTTCCTCTGGGTCAGTAGTAATTTCTCCATTCTCATTCCTAATAACATAGATATAGGCCTTTTACTTCCTTTGTTTAATAAGTTTGGCTAACGGTCTATCAATTTTGTTTATCCTTTCAAAGAACCAACTTTTCAATTCATTGATATTTTGTATTGTCTTTTTAGTTTCTATTGCATTAATTTATGCCCTGATCCTTATAATTTCTTGCCTATTGTGAGCTTTGGCTTTGCCTTGCTCCTCTCATTCTATTCGCTTGAAGTTCAGCTTTAAATTGTTTATTTGAACTTGCTCTGTTTTCTGGATATAGGCCTTCACCACTATGAATTTTCCTTGTAGAACTGCTTCCTTTGTGTCCCATAAATTTCTATATGTTGTATTTGGGTTTAGTTGTAAGAACTGTTCAATTCTTCTCTAATTTCTTCTGTGACCCACTGGTTGCCCAGCAGTATGTTGCTCAGTTTCCATGTGTTTGTGAGGATCCTTGGCTTTTTTTTGCCATTCAACTCCAATTTCAGGGCACTATGGTCCGATAAAATACAAGGGATAACTTCAATCCCTTTGCATTTACTTAAACCTGTTCTGTGAACCAGCACATGGTCTATTTTGGAGAATGATCCATGAGCAGCTGAGAGGAATGTAAATTCTGACTTTGTGGGGTGAAACACTCTGTAGGCATCTATTAAGTCCATTTGCTGAAGAGCCTGGTTGAGCTCAAGGATTTATTTTTTATTGAATTTTTGTCCAGTCAATCTGTCTCTCTGTTACAGTTGTATATTGAGATCCTCTACTATTATTGTATTAGAGTTTATCTGGTTTTTCTTGTCCATTAGTGTTTGTTTTATATAGTTGGGTGCATAAGAATTTTGTGCACAGATATTTAAGATTGTTATTTCTTTGTCTTTGCATTTTTCCTGTACTAAAAGGTAGTACCCATCTTTATCTCTCTTTATCAGTTTTGGCTTGAAGTCTATTCTGTCTGCAAATAAGATCACCACTCCTGCTTTTTAATTGTTTCCTGTCCCATGGAGTATTGTTTTCCAACCCTTTACTTTCAGTTCATGAGTTTCTTTCCAAATTAGGGGTGTTTCTTGTATGCAGCAGATTGAAGAATCTTGCTTCTTGATCCATTCTGCCAGTCTATATCTCTTAGTTGGCATATTGAGTCCATTGAGATTAATAGTTATGACTGATATAGGCATATTTAGTGCTGTCATGTTTTCCTGTTCTTGGCTCTATTATTCTTCTTTTGCCCTTTTCCCATCAGTTTCTTATTTGCCCCCTTCTGTTGACTCAGTTAGGTCTCATGGATTTGTAACTTTCCTTATTTTTCTCCATGATATTCTTTAGAATGTTTGGAGCACAGGTTTCTTTTTTGTGAAGTTTTTCAGGAGTTCTCTGTCATGAAAATATCTTATTTCCCCACCAATTTTGAAGGATAATTTTGCAGGATATCCCAGTCTGGGTTAGAAGTTGTTTTCTTTTAGGGCTTGAAACACTTCACTCCAGACTATTCTTACATTAAGTATTTGAGTTGAAAAGTCTGCTGTGATTCTGATGGGCTTCCTTTGGTATGTAACCCTTTGCTTGTCTCTAGCTGCTTTCATTATTTCATTCTTTTGTTGGATATCTGGAACTTTTATAATTATATGCCTAGGTGTAGATTTTTTTCATATTATGGGCATGTGAAGTTCTGTATGCTTCATATATTTGTATGTCCAATTCTTTTCCTTTTCCTCTGAAGTTTTCTGCCATTATCTCTGTGAATAGGTTTTTAAAAAAAAATATCTTTTGTATTATCTCCTGCTTCCTCAGTGACTCCAATCAATCTTATGTTATTCTTCTTTGAATCATCTAGGAGCTTTTGGATTCCTTTCTCATTATCCCTTCACATTTTCCATAAATTATGCCTCTTCTGTTCATTGACTGACATTCTGTCTTCTAGGTCTGAAATTCAGTCTTCTGCCATATTCATTCTACTGCATAAACTTTCACTTTCATTTTTGATTTCCTGGACCTCTGCTTGTAGGTGTTTGAAAGCTTCCATTGCTTGTGCTAACTTGGATTCTATCAACTCTTTGATTTGCTCTTTAGCATTATTAGTCATAGTGTTAACTGTGTCCACTATCTCTGCTTCATCTCAGAGATCAGTTCTGAGTTCCATTTTATTAGATCTACTTTGTTTACTATTTATGAGGACCCTGGATACTTGCCTTCAAACTTCTCCATTTCTCTTCCCTTTCTGTTACCTTGGTGTGAGGATCTTTGCACCTGAGACTTTGAATGTTTCCTCATCTCTGAGTTTTTGTCTCTGCTGCTATTTTTGGATTTGTACCTGCTCTGCTGTCTGGCGTTTTTTGTTGCAAGTGTCTTTCCTCCTAATATTTAGGTCCCTTAAAATATCAGTGTTTCCTGGTTTATTCCTCTACAGTCAATACAGAGTCCCTGGATAAGCTTGTGCATTTGACTTGGAGAAAGGCAGGCTCTGGCCTCTGCTTGGCTGTGATGTCGCTGGCTGAGGTTTCCGCAACAATGCCCATTCCTACACTGAGTCCCTGGGCATGCTTCTAGCGTGGGCCAGGAGGCCCCAGGCTCCAGTCCTTGTGCAGTTAAGATGGCGCTGACTGCACATTCCCCAGCTCTGCCTACTGGCTTACTGAGTTCCTGGGTGAGCTTCTAGCATGGACCTGGAGGCTGGCAGGCTCCGGTCCCAGATCGGCTAAGATGGCACTGATGCCTGTAAACCTATTATATTTATATGGCTTCCGACTTAGCCATTTTGTGTATTTCCAGATTTTCTGTTATCTCTCACTGATCATGTTTAGCCCCCCTACTCTATTTCTAATAACTGTATTTTTAGTGTGGCTAAAAAAGCTACATAATAATAAATGCAACTGTCATTCAGGAAATCTTTACATTGTTCCTATTTTTAGGAAGATTACTTATGTTTATCTATTGAGTATGAAATTATGACTGTAAACTAGCATGCTCAATTATTAGCTATATACTTTTGATAGATGATGGTATATAGTACAAATACATATAGACAAATGTAAATTTTTATATACGAATACATTTTATTAATACAAAGTTTGTGCTCTAGATTGTTGATAAAGCAGCCAGAAATTTTCCTCATTAGCCTTCAGCAATGAGGAAGTTTTAGTTGTTGACAAAACATGGGAATTTTAGAAGGTGATGGTAAAATATAAGAAGTCTGACTGCCAACAAAGGTGCAATATTATAAGTAAACTGAAATAAATACTAAAAAATTATAAAGCATGTTAAAAGAAAAGAAGATCCAGTGACTTTAAAGTTTCAACTTTATAGTTTCAACAACTTATCACAGTTTTTTGGAGGGGTGAAATATGCCAAACCCCACTATTGGTGCCTAGAAAGACAAGTTAGATTTTCAAAAGGCACATAGCAAAGAAAAAGGAAATTGAAAAGCCATGGATAAGCCTGAGAGTTATAAATCCATGTTCATATACACTAGAACAATGAAAGTTCAAGTTGCATCAAGATACTGAGTGTATTTTCCTGTGGAACATGTGATGCTGTATGAAGTGTGAGAATATTTTCTCTTCTGCTGCACTAGTGCCAAACTTGTTGGTGTTTCATTTGGCTGGATGAATAAGCAACCTACAGTCATAGAAGTAGAGAGAGAACTAACAGAGTTGAAAGAAATACTGACTTAGTGATTATAGAAAAACACTTCTTGGAAGAAAATTAATTCCAATAATTGTTTATTTGAAGAATACCTAGCTTCTTGGGTTTCAGAAAGAGAAGACTGTCATGAACTTCTTCAAATTCAAGGAAATTATTTGTATCTTTTCTAACCACCTAAGTAATTACCATTTTTTTAAAGCCATTTTTCTTGCTGGTCTCACAAAGCCTTTGAAATCAGAGTGAAATAGAAAGCAAGAATGGGTGAGTCCTGAGCAGGAGCGACAAGCTCGGCTTGCACAACCAGGGCTGGCTTTGAAAGCTCCGCATTCAGGGGCTGTGAGAACAGCACAGCACACCCTTCGCATGCACATACTACAGTTATGTCAGTGCCAGCACTGAAATCCAGCCCATCATACGAGCTTCATACTAGCTTCTCAGATGGACCAATACAACTCTAACCCCATAGAGGAGCCAACATTTAGTGACAAAAAGGGAGCCCGATCCTCAGGTAGTTCTGCATCTTTTCAGGAAGTCTGGGTTGTCTTTTCTTCATTACTCTCATTGGGTATTGAATCATTTTTAGTTTTCTTTTTCGAAATCACTTTTTTCTGGCTTTTAAATGAACTCATCTTTGTGGATATTAATGTTAGCAATGGCAGAGAACTCTGCCAAGGTTCACTTCACTGTGATTCCACTTGATGAGTTACCACATGACTAACCTTCTTAGCATTTGTTCCTTTAGCAAACCGGGGGAGGAGGGGCAAGGAAATTATTTGGTCCCCTGGATGTTATTGTCCACATTTTATACTCTTTTTTTTTCTTTTTATCTTGCAGTTTCTTAAGTCTTAAAATAATAACATTGGCAAGTGTTTCAGCTCTTCGTCAAGTCTAATATTTTAGAAGCATATTTTTTCACTTATAACATTACCTCATTGCCCCCCGAAATGTCATAAGGAGTAAATCTCAGCTACAGTGTGACACTTCAATGAAGAGAAAATGATTTGATTAATCTCCGACATTTAGGCAAATTATTCAAGGTAGTTACCTCAAATGTTTCTATTTTATTTTCTTAACAAAAATGCCAGCAGCAAAAAGCCACCTTGGATTAAAAGTAAATACCAAGATTTGAGTAAAAAAAAATGACCATGCATTTTAGAGTAGTTATCAATAAGGTACCATACAAAATTAGGATCACATAAAACTATCAATGTGTCTATTAAGTACCTGAGACTGGTTATAGTTCAGCCTCGCAAATCAAAGAGAGAGAGAGAGAATGAGAATAAGAGAGCGATTCTGCGACTGCTAACCACACTGTACAGACTTCTGAGTCTGGTTCTCATGCAATTATTGTCTCTCTCACAAAATGCTTTGTTTCAACCTAAAGAATTGAAGAATAAATCCCTTTTTCTCCCCAGCTGTGCTTTTCCAAGTAGACTTTAAGCACTTACACACTGGGGAGCAAAGCACTAATGAAAGCACATGAAAAGTAATGTAGCTGAGGAAAAGGTAAATGATAATAACTGGCACACAACTTTTTATGAGTTGAGGGAGTTAAAGAGAAAAGAGAAAAGCACCTTCTATAACAATAAATGTTCTGTGTTATATGATGCTGCAATAACACACTAAATAACGGAACAACAATTGTAATTTTTCCTCAATGCAACAAAACATATTTAGAATCAGAAAATAAAACACTCTTTTTTCCCCTGCACTGTCTCAATTTATTTGTGTTTTAAAATGTGAGGGTCTTTAGAAAATTTCCACCTTCCAATAAGGAAATGGTGACACCCTCCTTTGGTGCAAACCTTTTAGGATATTCTTTGCCTCTGCATAGGAATGGCCATGGGGTGGACAGTGACTCCAGAG
>PVIR01039129.1:0-14122 GCA_004026965.1 Petromus typicus | reverse complement strand
TGTTTTTTTCTTTAGAAATTTCTTGTGATTCAAGGACTTTGACAGTAGTATCAAAATCTACCTATAGAAGCCGAAGTATCTGGAAATCTTTTGGAAAGCTTGGGAAAAGATTTTGGATATTTCTGTTACTTCTGCATTTCTATTAGTCCTTACAAGTTAGGAATTATCTTTTTAAAAACTACAGTGCCTGTGGAAAAATCCAATCTGGAGTCACAATTCTAGTTTTTCCAAAATTATAGTGGCTGGAGACAAGGTTTGGAGCAACCTACATACCCATCACTAATCTGCAAATCTGTGCTGTATTAGGAGCTCATTTTCTACTTTAAACAGCCAAAAGTTGAGACTAGATTTTTGGGTCTGATTTCTAATTGGAATGGTGAGAGAAGAGAATGAGATTCTTACCTGCACCAAGGTTGGTTGGCAGGAAAGCAGCCAAGCCCACAATCTTAAATTTGGTTCCCCAAATATTGGATGTGACCTGAGCAAGATAGTTGTGCTGTGGGGAGAAATATGAAAAGAAAAATGAAAAAAATCTTAATCTACTTCCATATTCAAGGGTATATTTCTATTGATCACTTATAAGAATGTTACTATTTATTGCTTTAAGAGTCACAAGTATGAGCTTAATAGGGTGGTATATGCCTATAAATCCCACACTTTAGGAGGCTGAGGCAGTAAGATTTCAAATTCAATCCCA
This sequence comes from Petromus typicus, assembly GCA_004026965.1. Taxonomy (NCBI): domain Eukaryota; kingdom Metazoa; phylum Chordata; class Mammalia; order Rodentia; family Petromuridae; genus Petromus; species Petromus typicus. The sequence continues at coordinate 13,425 of PVIR01039129.1, read as the reverse complement.
ACCAGGGCAATTTAGTGAGACATTGTCTGAAATTCTAAAAAAGCAAAAACAGAAACAAAAATAAAACCCCTCGGGATGCAGTTCAGTGTGAAGGCCCTGGAGTCAATCTCTAGCACTGGGAAACGACAGGGAGGGAGGAGAAAAAGGGAGGGGAGGGGAGAGGAGAGAAGATATTGTCAGAAATACTCATTCCTTCAGTAATTCTGCCATTTTTAAAGACCAGGTGCTAAGTGAAGCACACTGAGTTCCCACTTTCTAATGGCAGCACACTGAGCTAGGAAGGAGTGTTTGCTTTCCCAACATGTCCTTATGTATGTAATTTAAAAAGACCATCAAAGCTGGGTGTGGTGCCAAACACTGTCGCCCCAGTAGATGGTTTGATCCCAGTAGCTGGAGGTTAGCTGAGGCAGTATAGTGAGACCCCATTAAAAAAAAATAAAAAATAAGAAAAATTTTTAAAAGGCCCCTAAAGTGACTTGGATACTTTTTTCTTTGCCTCTCCTTTCTTCTGATCACTGAACTAGAGAAGAAATTTGAAATCTTAATCCATTTATACCCTTGATGTTTTCCTTGTAAATAGCTACATGATACAATTATGTCCAATTACCTGTTTTCTCATTCAAATAAAACACATTTCAAAAAGTTATCACTATGCTCAAGTGTGTATACATGCATAGGAACAAAAATAGAGATGAAAAAAAATCTACCTCTTCAACAAGCTTATGACCTAACAGAAGAGATGGGGCTCACAGTGCCTTTTTTACAAAGTCCTACAGAGATGTCAAAGGTAGTTATATGCAGGTGCAGCAATGAGTGGGGCAGAAAGGCTGGGAAGGAAGGCAACAGATCAGGTAGCCAGAAGGTTTGATCAGATCATAACGGCACTATCAGATACATGCTACTACCTGAGTGATGTCTTCAAAAGGAAACTCTCTCCGTGTCAGGCTGGGCGAGCCTATAGAGGGCTTGCGTATGGGTAACCGGGGAGACCGGGAGATCTCCTGAGCAGCCCGGGGTAGCTTGGGAGACTTCCGGGCTTCAATGCTGATCCTGTGGAAACAATGCCAGGAAGGGTCAGGCACCCACAGAGCGGGCAGGGCTGGACCCAGTACTCTGCTTCCCCGTCTAGACAATCGGCCGTGTATGTCGATTCTCAATGGCCAGAGCCCTATTTCACAAAAGCTCTTACTCTTCCCTTATGAACATGAGGAAAGAATAACAATTTTATACTGAATAACATAGATAGTATTTAAAAACACACTGGGATTAGGTCAAGTGATTTATTTGTAAAGAACCTGAAAACATTAACTCTTTCACTTTCTACTAACTTACAGGAAGTTTAGAAATGTCTACACACCTTTGCACAGTTAGTTTTGGGGAAAATGGAAAGGCCACTATATATATATATTTTTTTTTCTTTTTCTTTTTCTTTTTTTTTTTTAAGGTTTTTTGAGACAGGGTCTCACTTTATGGTTCAGGCTGGCCCCAAGCTCAGCCTCAAACTCACATCACAGCAATCCATCTGCCTCTGCCTCCCGAGTGCTGGGATTACAGGCGTGAGCCACCACGCCTGGCACTGTGGTATGTGGTACTGGATGCTGCTAGGCGTGAGTCTCCACACCCAGTATTGTATGTGATTACCGGGGAATCAAACCCAGGCCCTTGTGCTTGCAAGACAGGCGCTGGAACCACTGAGCTAACTCCCCAGCCCAAGCCACTATAATTTTAAAAAATTTTTCTACAACAAATTGGATTTCATAATTTATCTAATAATTTACCATGTGCAATATCAGTGAATGTAAAACTTTTCTGCCTTTTGATCCTATCCTGTTTCTCAAGTTTTTGTAATGTGAAGACACACATGTTTCCTGCCAGTGTACTTCAAAGAGTTTTATAGCAATAAATATCAAAAGGTTTACAACATCCTATAAAAACGTGCTAAATTCCTTGTGTATTACTTGCAAGCCTGATGTAACACTGCCTCAGGGGGCCTGAGGACCATTAGTCTGGCTGCTGTGCAGAGGGGGTCCTTGGGGGGGGGAGATGGAAGAAGGGAGACTGGCCACAGAGAAGCAACATTAAAAGGACATCTGTAGCAGAAGAAGGGCTTAACTGTTTATATGGAAACTTCTCTCCCAGCCTAACAGAAAAAAACTTAAAACACCAGAAATATTGAAAAGTTCATTTTTTTTTTTTTTTAGAGACAGGGTCTCACTATGAACTCACTAGATAGTTCAAGCTAGCCCTAAACTTGGAGCAGTCCTCCTGCTTCAGCTTCCTAAGTGCTGGGATTACAGGTGTGTGCCATCATGCCCAGGTGAAAAGTTCATCATTTTATGTGCAATTTAACAATTTAGAATAAAATGAAAAAACAGACCAGACTGTTCTAGCAACTAAACATCTATATGAAAAAAAAAAAAAAGAATGTTTACCCCTTGAATCACGAGACATGGAAGAATTAATCTGGATGAAAAACTAATCTGAGATATAATGTGAAAGCTGAAACTCTAAAAGGTGCTAAAAGAGAACATTGTCTTTATCACCTAAAGGGAGATCAGGATTTCCTAAACAGGGCACAAAAAGCATTGACTATGAAATAAGTTTACATACTATTTTGAGCTATAATGCAATATACAGATCTGATACAACAGTTACACCTATTATACACAAAGAACATTTACAACTCAAACACAGAAAAACAGTCTAATAAAAAATGGACAAAAGACTTGAACAGACACTTCACAAAAGGTGTTAAGTACCTAGATGGCTAATCGGCATATGAGAAATACATGAAAAAATGCTCAGAATACCAATCACGGGAGATACCAGAAATACATTACAAAGAGATAACACAACACACCCACCTGAATGGGCAAAATTGTTTTTAAAAAATTACTATAGGTGAAAATGGAAGCAGCTGGAACTCTCTTCTATTACTGCCCAGAATTTAACCTAGTATAGTTTGGTTTGGTAGTTTTCAATAAAGATTAACACATATGTCTAACTCATGACCTAGCAATTCCTTTCCTATGCAGATATCCAAGAGAAATAAGAATATATACCCACAATAGACTTGTATTAGAATGTTTGTAACTTGAAACTATTATATATCCATTGATTGGCTTAAAAAAAAGGGATAAACACATTTATTCATTCTCAATGAAATAATTCTACACATCAGTAAAGAAAAACAAACTACTCATACATACGATGAAATAGCTGAATTTCAAAATTACTATGTTGAGCAGACAAGCCAGATAAAGGGCTGAGGATTTAGCTCAGTGGTTCCAGCGCCTGTTTTGCAAGTGCAAGGGCCCGGGTTTGATCCCTGGTAACCACACACAATAATACTGGGAGTGGTGACTCATACCCACCAGCAATCAGAACCACATACTACAGTGCCAGGTGTGGTGGCCCACACTTGTAATCCCAGCACCTTGGGAGGCAGAGGCAGGAGGATTGCTGTGAGTTCAAGGCTGAGCTCAGGGCCAGTTTGAACTACAAAGCGAGACCCTGTCTCAAAAAAAAAAAAAAAAAAAAGGCCACATAAAAAGCATATGATATAATTTGATTCTATTTATATGAAATTCAAATGCAAGCAAAACTTATCTGCTGTGACAGAAGTCATTTCTAATGAAAGAAAGAACAAACAAAGGACTGTCTGGGATGAGGTGCACATCCTTTATCTTGCACCAGGCAGAGACACACTGGTATAGCAACTGCCCATTGCCCTCACTGTTGAAGATCAAGCATTTGTGCATGTATATTTCTACATATAAACTGCGCCTTAATTTTTCAAGGTATCACAGAACTGTAAATCTAGCAAGGATCTTGGAGAGGATCTGGTTCATTAATGTCACTAATGTCCACAGGTATGGAAACTCAAAAATCATATAGCCTGTGATGGTAGCAAAACAGAGGAGGCTGGTGTTCTCATCTATGACCACCCAGGTCCTTCCATCTACTCTTAGCTTTTTAGTTTTAGACAAACCTTAGAAACCTTTTTTGGAGGGTATATTTAATATAATTTTCCTAAATGCAGCATTGTAAGCATTTAATTTGGTACTGTCTTAAACACACTGCATCCACTGTAAGACCTTTTTCTTCCTTTTCTTAAACTGGAAGAAAAAACAAGCCTATGAGCTCCGGCCACCCCTATGTCACCTACCATCGTTGATAACCCCTAGAGAAGTTCCGAGGGTTTAGCAAACTTCCTACTGGGTGTCTTTCTATCCTGAAGGAAAACAAAGAAAAGCTATAATTATTCCAAGCAGAATCTTCCAGAAGAAAAGGTGGTAAGAAAAGAAATGGGGATGTTGGTCTTGCTGTCCAAGTGTCAGTTTCTTTAACATAATAAAGTTTATCTGAGCATGAAAACATTCTAGAACTGGCCCACATTCTGGACTGAAGGTGGTTTAGAATGCACCCCCCAACTGTCAGTTTTGATGAGATTCTGTTGCAGGCATAACTATAGTCAGAAGCACAAAAAAGGGAAAACATCTCAAGATTGAGATTACCTTGGGAGTTTGGGTGACTTGCTTGCTCTAGAAATTTTAGGAGATTTCTTGGCAGCCCAGTCATCACTCAGTTCAATGTCACTGGAGTCAGAGCAGTTGCAGCTGTCAACCACAGTGGAAATCAGGCTGTTTCCATAGATCTCATCTGTAAGACACCAACCAATAAGCTTAAGGGTAGTTAAATAACAGGACTAGCAACAAATGGCTATAAACTAGAGAATGGATGGACTCTACAACTTATCACTTCAGATTTGGGGGTTGAAATAGAAAGGAGCTTAGTTTTTTAATAAATATATTTTATGCTATTTCCAAGAAGAAGTAGGTAATTTCTCCTATTGCTGTCAAAGTGACATTTTATACTTCTAGGGATGTACAAAGAGTCTGGAATTGTTTATTGTATTGAAAGCTGAAATTAAAATGACTTTGCTATTATGCCTCATGAGACACAAGCGTCCACCCGGGGTTGAATGGACTTGCATACCCAGAAACCCAAACTGTGAGAGAGCTCACTGACTTACTCTCTGAGAACCTGCTTCTGACCTACGAAGGCTCTTGTGGGTCCAGGCTTATGGAGACCATACTTCTGACAGAGCTTGGTCTGCGCTGAGGTCTTCTGGCTGTTTGTGTCTGTAAAGTCAGGCAGTCTGCGGGAACTGATAGAGGTTTTCTGTGGAGGCCTGGCTCTTCCATCTGCTAGAATTGCCTGTTTGCTGGGATCATGACTGAGGGCAAGACTTTGTGTAGACAGGACTTGCTGTGTTAGATCTAGATTACTCTATGGGTACCATGGATGGAAGCCACTCATTATTTCCAATTGGCTACATACAAAAAAAATCAGAAAACTCAAAGAAAAAGACAACTGCAAAGTTGACAGAACTTAGCATCTTTGGAACACTGTCCCAGGCCCTACTCCCCTCACAACTCCTCAAAGTAAGAATCCCATTCTTATTTTGTTAACTAATACTACCCCCTTAAGGCTCTGAGAGGCTTGCTAGGATATTTTTTTGAAAGTTGAATCATTCAATCACTGCAAAATAAGTGAACAATTTTATCATTCAAAGCAACTGCTGATGTCTCAGAAGATGTTAATTCAAACCCATCTAAGTTTCTGAGCATGTGGTGGTGACCATTGTAGACAGGGGCATCTATAAAGCAGAACAGGTTGCTCTGCTACTTGAAAAAAAGCTGGTGCCCAGTCCTTGTCACTATCTTCTTAAAATAACGAATCAGAAGGCACAGCCCTTGTATCCAGCCAACAATCACATAAAAAGTTTTAATTCATGTGCTTAAGGGATGTTATATATTATTTATCTCAGGAGTCCCTGGACCAAAGTAAGCTCAGTTGTGATTCACTCATGCAAGCCCACAGAATGCTTCCATGTATGCACAGAGAGACTCCAGAAAACATAACTCATGCACTGCCCACTCAACCACCAACTTCTTTGTCCACGAAAAATTACTCAGATGCTTTGTTTCATACTATCTATTCTTTCTCCTTTGCTCATAACTTCTTTTTAATTGTCTGTCTCCCTAACCAGAAAGTAAACCTCACAGGTAGGAGAGCCATCTGCCTTGCCTCTTCTGTACTTAGGGATTAGAACAATCCCTAGAACTGGATGAAGATTACCTGAGAGTTGCATGAGAACATGGAAATTGCCTTCTGAGAACATGACTGAATTCTGCTTGTTCAGAGTTATAACCATCATCATAATGAAAAATTTCCTACATCTCATTACAGCAACACTCAAGGAGGTCAGGAGGGTAGCAGTCTATTTCTCATATTTCTAAAGATTCTGCGCCATTAATTCATCGTGGAAATTCGGGAACGATCATCCAAAGTATTGACGAACATAAAATGGGATTGATCTTTACAATTATAATACCTGAGTTTCACATTCCAATCTGAATTAGGGTGTGTGTGTGTGTGTGTGTGTGTGTGTGTGTGTGTGTGTGTGTGTGCGCGCGTGTGTGTGCGCGCGCACGCGTGTGCGTGTGTGTGACACTCTCACTAAACTGTTAAATTGCTCAGGCCAGGCTCAAACTTGGGATCATCTTGTCTCAGTCTCCAACGGTGCTGGAATTACAAGCATGTACCACCACAGCTGGCTTCAAAAGCTGTTCCAATCTGCTTAAGATATCGTAACTAAGTACCACAGACTGACTGTGTGGGCTTCAACAACAGAAATTTATTTGCTCGTAGTTTTTGAAAGTCCCAGATTAGTATATTAGCTAATGCCAGGATCTAACAGGAGCTTTTCTTGGTTTATAGATGAATGTCTTTGTGCTATGCTCAGATGGCCTGTCCTTGGAGCAGAGGATGGACAGAGATATCTCTATTATAGGTTCTTCTAAGGTCACTAATCCTATCAGATTAGGGTTCCACCCTTATGATCTCATTAAACTTTAATTATTCACTTAAAATACTAATCTCCAAATTCAGTCACATAGAGAGTAAGAATTTCAATACAGGAATTTTGAGGGGGGTGCAACTCAGCATTCTGACTCTGACATCTCCCAAATTCATGTCTTTCTCTCAAAATACATTCATTCCATCTCAATAGCCTAAGTTACAGTCCTAACTCATTCTAGCATGAACTCTAAAATCTATAGTCTTGTCTAAATATCTAAATTGAGGCTGGGATTTAGCTCAGTGGTTTCGGTGCCTGTCTTGCAAGGTAAGGACCTGGGTTCGACCCCTGGTAACTACATACAATACTGGGCATGGAGACTCACGCCCAGCAGCAATCACTACCACACACCACAGTACAGTGGCTCACGCCTGTAACCCCAGCACTCGGGAGGCAGAGGCAGGAGGATTGCTGTGATGTGAGTTTGAGGCTGAGCTTGGGGCCAGCCTGAACCACAAAGAGAGACCCTGTCTCGAAAAAAAAAAAAAAAATATATATATATATATACATACAATATATAAAAATACATACATATATGTGTATGTATGAGATATATATATATATGTGTGTATATATATATATATAAATTGGACACAGGTGAGACTTGAGATATGATTCATCTTAAGGAAAAACTGCTTTATAGCTATGAACTCAAGACACCAGACATATGATGTGCTACCAATACAGGACAGTCCGGACAGACAGTCCCATTCCAAAAGGAGAACTGAAAGTAAGGAAGGGGTGATAAATCCTAAGCCAGTCCAAAGCCCATCAGGCCTTAGATCTTGAGGCTTTGACACTAACTCTTTAGTTCAATATCCTACCCTTCAGGCCCATAGAGGGTGCAGCATCACCCTCATGGTTCCAAGCAGCTATCCCTCCAAGATTTCAGGGAAGGACCTCACTGCTGAAATCAGAAATGGTACCACTGATCTCTCAATTACCTCTCGGGACATTTTCTCCTCTTGAAGAACAGAGCAACACAGCAGCCAAGTAGTTCTATTGTTATTATTACCTGCCAAATCCAATAAATCCATCTGTCTTCCTTAATTTCATTCAATTTTTATTCCTTTCAGTTCAAATTGGAAGTGGTTTTATTTGCACAGTCCCAAACTCTTTATCAGATGTTCAGTCACATCTTTGGTAGTGTATTCAGAATAGACTTTTATATATATATTTTTTGCAATGGATAGGCTGGGAATTTGCAAACTCTAAGTTCTAGATCCTTTTAGCTTAAGAATTTCTAGGGCCAGGGATTTAGCCCAAGTGGTACCATACTTACCTTGAAAGCAAAGGGCTTGAGTTTGATCCCCAGTACCGCAAAAAAAAAAAAAAGAAAGAAAAAAGAAGAAGAATTCCTTCTTCAGTTCATCTCTTTCCTTTCCCATGTTACTTCAAGTAGTCAGAAGGAACCAAACCTTTCCTACACTGTGCTTAGAAATTTCCTTAAATATCCAATTTCATCACTTGAAAGATAAGATTTTTACACACACTAGAATACAGTTCAGACAAATAGACTTGCTGAACTGTAATGATTGCTTTTCCTCTAGCTTTAAACAACATATTCAATTCCATTTGAGACCTTACCAGAGTTCTCTTTTAAACCATACTTAGAGTATGCAATTCAAAAGTCTTCCAGGTTCTACCCATTACCAGGTTCCAAAGCTTCTATCAACTGTTTCAGTATTTGTTAAAGCAACATTACTTTCTTAGAACCAAAATCTGCAACTATTAGTTTGGTTTCTCTGAAGAATCCTGATATGTATGTCTATGTTTCTCTGAAGAATCCTGATATGTCTGTATATATGTATTTAAATCTATACACATGTATATAAAAAGAGCCATATGGAGGCTGAGAAGTCCCAAGATGGAGGTGTCATCATGGTTGGTTCCTGAAGCAGGTACTGAGTGACCTGTAGACAGATGCTTTTCCTTTTCAACTGTGTGTGGAAAAACTTTTCTCTACCTGAGAGGGTTAATAATCCTATCAGATTAGGACTCCACCCTTAAATCTTATTTAACCCTAAAAGCCCTCTAAATTCAGTAACATTAGGGATTAGTATTTAACAATATGAATCTGAGAATCTAGCCCCTAGTAAACTGATTAAAGATTCTTCTTGAAAATTTGTGGATTTTCACTAACACACACACACAATTATTTAGTTTGAAAATACTGGAAATTTTGATGAATATATTTGTCAAGTCATTTAGAGAACAACAGTGGATTACAAAGTTTAGTGCATAAAAAATCACCTGGGGAATCCACTCAGTTTCAGACTGCTAGGCTCCACCCCAGACCAGAGTCCCATCTAAGGAATAAACCCAGAAACTTTTATTTAATATACCTCCAGATGATTTGCACAGAGGTAGACCAAACATTACATTTGGGAAAAAAAATTACATGGAAGCTTGAAAGAGTTCCTCACAAGACATTTCTGGCTTTTAAAAGTCAGAATCAGTTTGTCCCCTGTGCTAGTTTATATGTATCATTCAGTTTGCAATTAGTCATATTGTGCCTTGTAACACAGCTTCTGTTTTTGTAATAAGTAAATCTTGACGTTTTAATTGAACTTTTCAAGTGTTTAAACTTTCTTGTTACCCATAAGGGTTTACAAATCTCTTAAAAGCAGAGATATCTTAATACTCCCAAGTACTTGATAGAGTAGGTGAAACATCTATTGATTTGCTCTGCTTTCCAACTTTTAATTCTAAAAATTATCCAAATAAAACACCTTATTCCCCAAAGGATTATTAGCAGTGGAGTCAAGTGTGCTTGATAAGTGCTGATAAATGTGACATTAGGGAAAAACAGGCCTTTGGCATGGTCAGGTTAGGACTCAAGTGTGCCCTTGAGAGGTGCAGCCTTGATAACCACAGCACCTCCTCCTCACTGTGGGAATGAGGCACACGAGGAAGTACACAGCTTTTTCACCCAAGTGATCCTAACATTCAACTTCACCCCAGGTTTTAGGGAGTTGTAACCAGGGGAAGACACTTCAAAATGCTTACATCCAATAAGAACTCATGTGTAGGTTCTGGTCTGGACTGTCCCTTGTGCCTCTCCCTAGTCACCACCAATAAGTGATTGGCTTTCTTTTTCTCTTTCCTTGAAACTGTGGTTTCCTTCTAAGTTAATGTCTAGTCTCTTCTGTATTTATTCCCTATCCTTTATTTCTACCTGCTGCCTCCCTGCTAATTCACAAATCTTCTACTTGCTCTCGTAATTCTTTGTATTGTCTTGTGTTAACAACAAACAAATGCCAAGTATCCAACTTTTTTTTTTTTTTTGTGAGACAGGGTCTCACTTGTAGTTCAGTATGGCCCTGAGCTCACTATGTAGCCTAGGCAAGCTTCAAGTCACGGCAATCTTCCTGCCTCTGCCTCCCGAGTGCTGGGATTATAGGTGTGAGCCACCACACCCAGCACTGTGCTATGTGGTACTGACTGCTGGTGGGCATGAGTCTCCACACATGGCATTGTTGTATGTGATTACTAGGGATTGAACCCGGTCCCTTGCACTTGCAAGAGAGGTGCCTGAACCACTGAACTAAATCCCGGGCCCCAAGTATCCAATTTTTTAAGTAAAGCTTTACTACTTTTGGTATATGATAACACAGACAGCAGAATCTGCCACAGATGCTGAGCAAACAATGAACAGCAGAGGAAGAGTAACTGCATAAAGCCCAAGGGCAGGTGACTGAAGCTGAGGGGGAATGTGCCCATTGCACTGTGATTCAGGATGCCTTTAGGCACGCACATGCCACGGTGGCTTTAGAGACATCATAAGGGATTTGGCCAGTTTAGTGGGTTGCAGAGGGATGGTCCAAGGTAGTGGAAAAGTACAAACAAACTGATGAAAACAAATCTCACCCAACTAATGTTGTTTTAAGGTCTGAGGTTATAAGGCACTGAAGGAATAAAGAAGACATAGGTTCTTCCCTCCAGGACTTCAGTATTCAGGCACGGAGGAAGACTTCAGAACACAATGATCACAGTACTCAGATTAGACATCACCAGTCCATTACTGGTATTGAGGGGCAACATTTCACAAGGAGGTACTGGGCTGGGAGTAAGTGGTACAAGACCCCAAAGTCTGGGATCCTGGAGAGAGATATGCAAGAGCACCTTCAGCTATGCAATGACATTAACTGATTATTAGGTTTGGATCTAAATGTCCCCCAAAAGTCTCATATATTCAGAGGTGGGGCTTTTAGAAGATGATTGAAGCATGAGGGTGTAACACCTATCAGTTATGAGTTCATAGCTAAACGTGTTGTTAAGAGTGTAGGGCCTGACTGGAAGAAGGTCCACAAGAAGGGCTGTGTGACCTGGAAGGGTAAATTCTTGTCCCTGCCTCCTCCCTTCTCTCTCTGCTTCTTGGCTTCCATAAAGTGAGCAGCTTGCCTCTGCTATGTTCTTCTGCTGTGCCCTTTCTGCCTTGGAACCAGCCAAGTATGAAATGAAACACCCAAACCATGAGCCAAATTAAACCTCTCCTTCTTTAAGTTGTGGGTGTTGGGTATTTTGTCCCAGAAACAAGAAAGCTGACTAACTGAGCAATGATGATCAGCATAGGAGGGAATTTTAGAGGAACAGTGAGCCAGCACATCAAAACCTCTGGGGAGAGCAAGAAATTTTCTCTGGTAAGTCAGCTAAAAAGCAGCTAATAAGCAGCTAAAAAGCAGCTAATAGTAGATCTGTAAGGGGCAGTGGCAGAAGGTGCAGAGCAGGCTGAAGATTTGAAAATCTTAATCACCTACTCTAAGAGGGGCAGGAACATGTCTTGCTATTTTCAAATTGTTTTAAAACTGTACTATGCTATTCAATGTATGCTTAATCAATAACTGTAAGGGGACTTTCTTGATACTAGAAGGCTAATGTTGCCCTCCCTTGGACTATTCACAATTCCAACCACTTGATGCCTATGAAACACTGTTAAGCCTGTTAGAAAGGCTGTTTGGAGAAGTAAGAAGTCTGAACTGTAATAGCTTCAGAGCATAGCATGCTAGCCAACACACGCTCACACTTCAGGACCAGGTTTCCCTTTGCATGGGTTATGAGGTCTGACATTCTATAACAGCGCAAGACTGAGGTTTCAGTCACTTTGGTGAGGGGCTTACCTGATTTGCTGTCTGTCCGTGGGTCCATGATGACAAACTCTGGCCGCAGCTTGCTGACACGCCTCCCCTTAAGGATGGGTACAAGCCCGCCCAGGTACTCTAGGTAGAGTGTGTAGCACGGGCCACCCACCTCTGGGTCATCCTCTGTACGTTTCATGGTGCAATGTAGCCGCTCATTGCCAGCTGAGGGATAGCTGACAAAATCTCGCATGTTGTTGGGGTCTGGAATTGGGGGCTGGAATAGACATGGGCAAAAAAAAAAAGATGGAATTCCAGAGACACAGAGAGAGAAACAGAGAAAGTATAGGCAGGTCAGCTAAGAAGTCATTATCACTCCAACAGAGCACAGGCTACAAGCTTGACAGAGGTTGACGACATGGTGTAGCTTACCATGTGAACCATGCACCACAGCTGTATATATGCACATCATCTGTTTTTTTCTAATAAAATGTATCAGGGTTGAGGACTGCCAGTGTGGAATTAACATTATCAGGCAATGAGAACAACAACAACAATAAAAAACACAAGAGATTTTAAAAGTCTGATGTTAAAGTGAGAAATTATCAAAACAAATCAATCTGATATTCAAAAGTCAAGGGAAACCCATGGTAGGTCTATTCCACATGCTGCCAGTTTCCAGACATACAATCTGTCTAAAATATAGCTGGCAGCTGTCCTGCACAGGGGTTACTCTTTAGCACAAAGGAGAGGTAAGGTGGCCCTAGAATTGCACCGGGTTCACCTGACTATTCCTCTAATTTGGTATGTGGCTTTACTTTCATACATCATTTCTTGCTTTCTCAAATGAGAATACTGTCAGCATCAGCCTTAAATCAGGATGGAACGAAATAGCTTTCAAGAAGTTCTTATGTAATGTCTAGCACATAAGAAGAGCTAAACAAATGTTCATTCCTTTGATCATCAGGATGGATGGCCATGAGACAGTCAAGGTCCATCACACTAGGCAAATCTTACACAGGCACTAACAAGGGATGCTCAGCGTGGACTGCAGGCAAGGATATTCCATGTGGGCATGGCAGGCCCCACAGTCCAGGACAGCCATTTCCAGGCACTCTGGCAGGAAAGTAGATGAGTGCTGTGTATGTGCTCTGGTGTCCCCCCTCATCTGTTCTGTCTCTGTTCTCCTTTTGGCGAGCAGAGGGTGGCAGACAGGGAAGGAAGGAGAACAGGGAGGTTGGAAAGCTTTACCTTAATGGTGGGGATGAAAGCAGTGGAGAGGTAAGAACAGAGGCGGGGGGGCAGGGTTAGCTTGCTGACATCTTTGTCTTCTCGCAGAGTGCTGGCAATGGCCTGCTGGCACAGCAACTGCAGGCTGGACACTCGATGCTCCACACGAACTACGTATAAGGCTGGCCCCGA
>PVIR01039127.1:0-14124 GCA_004026965.1 Petromus typicus | reverse complement strand
GTATATATTAGGGTGAAATTACTGTCTTGGGAATTTCTATAAGAGCAAGCTCTTAGAGGATGGTTTTTAAACAGTTGTACTATACGGTTTGGCAGGTTGGCATATTTATTAGACTATTAGTGGTTTCATAGAGGAGAACAAATAATGACTGGCTAACAGTTGCATTTGAAGTATTTTTGATCTCACTTACCAATTTATATGTACTGGTATATTTCAATAGGATTTAATACCTTTTGACTGTATTCTAGCAAATTTATATGATGCTTTATCGATTTCAGGCTGAGCTGGTATGTTCTTGAAAGTACATTGAATATCTTCACTAAACTTTCAGTGAAAGTTGTGAATAATCCTGCATCTAACAACTGGGTGATACATTTTGCTGATTATTATACTACAGTTTTAATGTGTGGCACATTGCTTCTCAAGGTGGTACTGTAATGGCAAATGGGAAACACTGAAGGCACCTTGGACTGGCAAGCAGAAAGCAGAACTTTTATTATATCAGTGGGCCTGGTTGGGATAATTTCCTAGAGTACCAGGCCAGTTGTCTTTTGTTCTTTTACAGTTTTTGTAGGTTTCGCAAGCAGGAACTAAGTACAGAAGCAGAGCAAGCAATTGATTGGATACATATTATATTATTACTACTACTTAATTACAGCAAGTTCAAGCAGTAAGAATATTATCAATTTAGGGTAATGTCGGCTGGATAAGGGGGATACATATTTGAAATAAACATCAATTCAGGGTAGAGTGTGCCAAGGAGGAACAGTGAGGGAGACAGAAACTTGGGGTGGGCATCAGTTCAGAGCTGGGCTGGCCAAGGAGGAATTTTCTTGGGCTGAAAAAATAAAACTGTTCACAGCCAATGTTATCTTGGACGTTTGTTGGGCATTTTATATGTGTGCCTCAGCAGCAGCAGGTTGCAGTGGTACTGGCAGAGAGAAATTAGTGACCCTTGTGCCGGACCTCACCACCAGCACCAAGCTCTGTGAGGCACCTGATGGCCTGAGACGAGGGATGTGTCAGAAATGCATGTTATGTTCCAGAATGGGTTCAAGCCATGGGCAGATAAGGAGTGTTGCAGGTAGATATCAGGGTATCTCCTTGGCAGCATAGCATGTTAGACAGGGAGCTATGTTTTTGACAGGGAGTTATGTCTTGGCACCACTAGCAAGCAAGAAAATACATGCTTACAATAATCATTCGTTACAGACTACAGAACTTTTGGAGTTATTAACTCCAGTTTCAGATTACCCGTATCACACTTAATTTCAGATTAACCTATGCTATACTTTCTCTTTTCATAACATAGGTCATGCCACAGGTAAGGCACTAGGTCTTAAGGGAAGAACATTAATTTTGTTTTTTTAATGAGACAGTGCAGACTGGTGTTCAGTTCATTAGGTAGCTTAGGTTGTCCTTGAACTCAGTCTTGCTTCAGCCTCTCATGTGCTGAGATTATAGGTGTGCACGACCATGCCCAGGTAAGAACATGAACTTTTATTAGTCACTTTTGATGTGATTATTAGATGATAATGGGGTAATATATTTTCTCTGAAGTTGAAGTAGATTTTTGTTTGGGGGTTTGGTTTTGTTTTGTTTTTTTGAGACAGAGTCTCACTATGTGGTTTAGGCCAGCCATGAATTCTTTTGTAGCCCAGGCTTGCCTCAAACTCTTTCCTCAGCCTCATAAGTACTGGGATTACAGGTGTGTGCTGCCAAGCTTGGTGTTGTTTCTGGTTTCAAGGTTTGTTTGTTTTTGGTTTTTTTTTTTGGTTTTTTTGAGACAGGGTCTCCGCTTTGTAGTTCAGGCTGGCCCTGAGCTCAGCCTCAAACTCACATCACAGCAATCCTCCTGCCTCTGCCTCCCGAGTGCTGAGATTACAGGTGTGAGCCATCACACCCGGCACTGTGGAATGTGGTACTGATTGCTGCTGGGCGTGTGGGTATGAGTCTGCACACTCATTATTGTATGTGGTTACCGGGGAATCGAACCCGGGTCCTTGCGCTTGCAAGACAGGCTCCGGAACCACTGAGCCAAATCCCAGGCCCTCTGGTTTCAAGGTTTTGAGGCACAGTCTGTCTGTAACCCTGGCTGACTTGTAAACTCTTCTGTCATGTTCCTGAGTGCTGGAAGTGAAAACTGAAGCTACAACAGCTTGTTACATACTGTGTATTATTTGTATTGGTTCTCTCACATTTCATAGTTTCTAAAATTTAAAACCAACTGTGTGGGATTATTTTATGAAAACTTTTGGATAGTATGGTGGACTGAAGCCTACAGTTAAAATGGCTCCAGGCAAAGTGACACAGAGCTAGTTTTAAGATTTGGGTAGTACTGGGCCAGGGAGTTAGCTCAGTGGTTCCAGCGCCTGTCTTGCAAGCGCAAGGGCCCGGTTCAATTCCCCGGTAACCACATACCATACTGGGCATGGAGACTCGTGCCCAACAGCAACCAGTACCACATACCACAGTGCTGGGCGTGGTGACTCATGCCTGTAATCCCAGCACTCGGGAGGCAGAGGCAGGAGGATTGCTGTGATGTGAGTTGGAGGCTGAGCTCAGGGCCAGCCTGAACCACAAAGCGAGACCCTGTCTCAAAAAAAAAAAAGATTTGGGTAGTACTGTACATGAAGTTAAATTGCAGTTGCAAGACATTAATTAATTATTTGGCTATTCTGGGATTGGATTTATAGATTTCGTACTGACCTGTATCCTCAGCCCTTTCTCAGTTTTTTAAAAATTTTGTGACAGGTTTTTATAGGTTGCCGAGTTTTCCAGATGGAGTTTGAACATGTGCCTTAGCCTCCCAAAGTGCTTGGATTTAAAAAGGTATATGCTGGGGTTAGGGGATTTACCTCAGTAGTTCCAGCATCTGCCTGGTAAGTGCAAGGTCCAGAGTTTGATCCCTGGTACCATATATTGTATACAGTGCTGCCGAGTTCATTTCCTGGTACCCACATACCACAGTGCTGGGCATGGTGGCTCACGCCTGTAATCCCAGCACTTGGGAGGCAGAGGCAGGAGGAATGCTGTGAGTTAGAGCCTAGCTTGGGCTACATAGTGACTCAGAGCCAGTCTGAACTATGAAGCAAGATTCTGTCTCAAAAAAAAAAATAAATAAATAAGGGGCCAGAGATTTAGCTCAGTGGTTCCGGAGCCTGCCTTGCAAGTGCAAGATCCCAAGTTTGAGTTCGATCTCAGGTAATCACATACAACGATACCGGACTTGGTGACTCATGCCCACCTACAATCAGTACCAAAATTCCACAGTGCAGGATGCATGTAATTCCAGCACTTGAGAGGCAGAGGAAGGAAGATTGCTGAGTTCAGGACCAGCCTGAACTACAAAGCAAGATCCTGTCTCAAAAAAACTAAAAAAGAAAAAAATAAGAAAATTCAAAAAAATAAAATAAAAAGGAGTATGCCACCACACCTGGCTCAGACAGGATTTTATTTTACAGTTAAAATAATGAGCTCTTTGGTTGATTCTTTTGATTTGTTTTGTTTATTATTTATCTACTTTTTTTTTGAGACAAGGATCTCACTTTACTTTTGTAGTTCAGGTTGGTCCTGAGCTCACTGTGTACCCCAGGCAGAACTCAAACTCACAGCAATCCTCCTGCCTCTGCCTCCGGAGTGCTGGGATTACAGGTGTGAGCCACAACACCGTGCAATGTGATTACCGGGGATAGAACTTGGGACCTTGCTCTTGCAAGACAGGTGCCAGAACACTTGAGTTAAATCCCCGGCCCTCTTTTGGTGTTTTGTAGTTCTGTAGTTGAGGTTGTTGCACTGTGTAGTTGAGTTGACTTTGAATTTGAACTCCCAGGGATCTTCCTGCCCCAGCCTCAGTTCTGGGATTATGAGCATGTGCTGCCACTCCTAGCTTTTTAGAGTTATTTTAAACTTCCTGGCAGACTGAACCATAGAGAGAAAATGGGACAAAATGTAATTTTTTTTGTTTTCATTTTGAGACAATCTCGCTATGTATAGTTTATCCTGACCTTAAACTCACTGTGCAGCCCAGGCTGGCCTCAGCTTTCTACGATCTTACTCCTCCAGCCTCCTGTGTGCTGAGATTTGCAGGTGTGTGCTGCCACTCTGAGCCTAAAAAATAAATCTGGAGTAGTTTTGTCATTTTCTCACTCAGAACTCATAGAGTTACAGTGACTTTTTTTTAACCTTCATACTTTTTTGAGCTTCTGTTTAGGACATGAGGTATTTTTGAAAGATACAGTCCTTAGAAGGCTAAAGAGAACAAAGCAAAAGCCTATTGTGGTAAGAATGTAGGTAGTTTTTGAAGTCATGAAAAAGTAGATGGATAATAAGATAGTCAAGATTAGAAAATATCTTATCATTTATAGCTTACACAACCTTTGGAGAATTGCTTTGACATTTTGTCTGTAATTATACGTGCCACAGTTGGTGGAACATAAAAACCTCAATTGGAATTTGCTGTGACTGGTTATTTGAGAATGAGAAACTTATTTTGGTAACCTAAAATCTGAAATAGGATTTAGAAGCAGCTGACTCAGTGTCTTTCTGATGGGCTTTGTTTCCTTTTCCTTTGTATATTGGTTTCTTTTTGTTGTTGCTGTTTTGAGACACGGTCTCACTATATAGTCCAGGCTAGCCTGGAATTCATGGTGTTCTGCCTCAGCTTCCTGAGACTACAGGTGGGGACTCCCATGCCTGGGTGCTTTCTTTTAAAGTAAGTCAAAATAATAATCAGGACAGAACACATAAACCCAACATACCCATTAGTAGGAGCAATAGAGATTTCAATTTTAGGCTTTAGAAATAAATTTAATTTGTTTAGTCAGTTATTTTTTAAAAATTTATTTATTTATTTTTTGGGACAGGGTCTCGCTTTTTGTAGTTCAGGTTGGCCCTGAGCTCAGCCTTGAATTCACAACAATCCTCCTGCCTCTGTCTCCTAAATGCTAGGATTATAGGTGTGAGCCACCAGGCCCCAGCACCAGTCCTTACTTTGATACAAGGTCTTGCTAAGTTCCTTTGGGTGGGTTTTGGTCACTTGCTTTTTGATTTATTTAGCTTGCAAATATTGGAAACTGAACCCAATCTCATATTGAGCCCCAGCCCTTTTTGTTTTTTGAGACAGGATTTCATTAAGTTGCCTAGACTGTTTCGACTCTTATCTGTGATCCTGCTGTGATTATAGGTGTCCTCTGCCAAATCTGGCTTCTGGCCAGACTTTTAAAAAGGAAAAATGAAGCTGGGTGTATTTCAAAATAAAAATAATAAAAAGGTTGAGAATGTAGCTCAGGTTATTGGTAGCAAAGGTTTTTGGTTCAGTTCTCAGCAAAACCTCAGAAATGCAGAACAAGTATTTTTCTTCTTTTTTTCTTTTTTTAAAAATGGTACCAGGGATTGAACTTGGTGCTTTCGGAGTAGGTGTGATACCACTTGAGCTAAGTCGCTAGCCCTATTTTTCTTATTCTAAGATCTAGGCTCACAGAGCATTCCCTGTGTGTGGTATGCCTTTGTAGTGATAAAAGAGCTGGAAGGAAGCATACTGGCTTTTAAAATTTACCCAGAAGTGGCATATGCCACATCTGTTGGTACAGTTGTGTGGCCAGTCCCAAAGTGATTTTATTGGATCATTAAAATACTGAGCAACAGTAGTGGATGCGAGTGTCTGTTTCTCTACAGTGCACATTGCAGTGGGTCAGGGTGCAAAATTTGGAAAGCAGGTGAATTGTGGGAACAGTAATCTGCCACATTTGAAGGATCAGGAGTTGGATGTTTCCTGGGGAAGTTGTTTTTGAGCTTTAAAGTGTAGTTAGATAAATAATAGAATTATATGTTTGTGGCAGAGCTGTGAGGAGTTACTGTGTTTGAAAGTTCTTGAGATTGTTTTGTTTGTTTTTTGAGACAAGGTCTTGCTATGTAGCACATGCAGACCTTGAATTCTAGGTGATCCTCCTGCCTCAGCCTCCTGAGTGCTGGGATTATAGGTGTGTGCCCCCATGCCTGTCAACTTTTTTTTTCTTTTGGAAATTTGTTGTCATTGTGTTGACCAGGTTGGTCTCAAATTTATGAACTCAAAATAATCCTCCAGCCTTGGCCCACTAAGTTTGAAGGTTCCTGATCTTTAGAAATTGAGGAAGGTAGGATGGTGGCATATGCCTGCAATCCCAGCAGGGACAAGGTTACTTGTAGTGATGAAAGAAACAAAGGAGCTGTGTGAAACAGGTAGGTACTTACTGGAGTAGACTGAGAAGTATAGACATGGCCTTCAATTTAGTGGAAGTTGTTGAAAATTTTGAATGGCAGAGAAGCAGACTTTTAGAAAGATCTCTATGGCTGCTGTGTTGAAAATGGGTCCTCCAGCCATTGGAATTGTCAAAGAGCCACTGAAATAATCTGGGTTGTGGGTAGTGAGGGTCCGAGTAAATTCTGTAGCTTACGGTAGAGAAGTATAGTAGATGAATTTCATAGAGAAATGAGTAGGCTAGTAATGGGTTGGGAGTCGGGCATGGTACATGCTTGTGATCCCAGCACTTGGGTGGTTGAGGAGTAGAGGAACATTATGAGTTCAAGACCAGCCTGGGGTGTATAGTAAGATCCTGTCTCAATAAAAAGTGAGGGAGGACTAAATATGTAGCTTGATGGCAAGGCTCTGATTTCCTTCCTGAGTACCAAAAACAAGACAAACTCAAAACTGTAGTGTGGCATACACATATAATCCCTGAACTCTAGGAGGCTGAGGCAGTAAGATGCAAAGTTTGAACCCAGTTGGGCAATTTAGTGAAAACCTGTCTCAAAAAAAAAATTAGTTGGAGATGTAGTTCAGGGCAGAGGTCCTATGTTCAATCTCCTGTATTCCCTCGGCCCTTTTTTTTTTTTGAGACAGTCTCGCTTTGTAATTCAGGCTGGCCCTGAGCTCAGCCTCCAACTCACATCACAGCAATCCTCCTGCCTCTGTCTTCCGAGTGCTGGGATTACAGGCATGAGCCACCACGCCCCGCACTGTGGAATGTGGTATTGATTGCTGCTGGGCGTGAGTCTCCACCCCCAGTATTGTATGTGGTTACAGGACCCTTGCACTTTCAATATACTTGTGGGAACCACTGAGCTAAATCCCCAGCCTCCTCTTCCCACCTTTTTTAAAAATGAGAATTGTGTAGCGAGAGAAGCCCAAAGGAAAAATATTACAAGATAAATTGATTACATTGTTTTTGTTTGTTTTTATTTTTTGTTTTACAGCAGCCTCCCGAGTGCTAGGGTTACAGTAGTGAGCCACCACACCCGGCATTGTGGTATGTGGTTAGCAGGTTCTAATTTGGGTCCTTGCACTTTCAAGGCAGGTGCTGGAACTACTGAGCTAAATCTTCAGCCCAATTACATTGTTTTAATATATTATGGCTAGGTAAGAAATGAGGGGCAAAGTCTGGGTTTAGATAATGGCTGTGACTGGATAGGAAGGAGTGAATTAGGAAATATACTAGGGTAGTTGTTTTTACATGTTTATCTTTATTGGTGTGTGATTGCAGTACATAGTGATTATATTCTTCGTCGTGAGTTGAGAAATAATATTATTCGTTGCAGTCTGGAACTAAGAACATAAAGGTGATTCTGTGAGTTCTAATTTAGATGCAAGGGGCACTCAGTAGGTTAGGAATATCTTTTGGAGAGCATGTTAGGAAGGCAGGAGAGCAGAAGAAAGCGGGGTGGGGTCTATCTAAGAAGGTGCTGGACCTGAGGTAGCTTGAGCCAGGCAGAGTCACACACTCACGTGGTCACGTGGGTCTAGATTCCTGAGAATGAACTAGGCATGCTATTCCTACTTTGAAAAATAACTAATAAGGCTAGATGTAGTGGTGCACACTTGTAATCCCTGTATTTGGAAGGCTGACACTGGAGAATTGCCTTGAGTTGGAGGCCAGCCTGGGATACATAGTGAGCTCAAGGTTAACCTTAATATATGGCAAGACTCTGTCTCAAAAAAGAAAAAAAAAAGGGCTGGGAATTTAGCTCAGTGTTTCCGACACCTGCCTTGCAAGCTCAAGGGCCTGGGCGCCATCCCCAGTAACCACATGAAACAATGTCACCCACACACAACAGTGTAGGGCATGGTAACTCATGGCCAGAAGCAATCAGTACCACATAATCACAATGCTGGGAGTGTGGCTTATGCCTGTGATCACAAGGGAAGCAGAGGCAGAAGGATTAGTGAGTTTGAGGCTGAGTTCATGACCAGCCTGAACTATGGAGCAGATCGAGACCCTGTCTCAAAAAAACTAAAAAAATAAAAATAAAATAATAATAATAATAAAATAAAAATTTTCTTTAGGACACATTTGTTTATATTCTCACATTATCCATGATGACACAATAAAGTTTTAAAATGTAGTCAAACAATGTATTAGATTTTTATGAAGCTTTTTGAAAGTTTAAATAAATAAACTTAACTATTCTTTCTCTGTCTTAATTTTACCTCCCTTCTTCTTCCCCAGGGCAAACAGACTTAGAAAACAAATTTTATTGTGGTAATGTTGCTATGGAAGCCATACTGTTAATTTTCTTTTCTCAAGGGTAGGTCTTTTCTTTTTGGGGACAAATTTTCCTTCTGTTGCTCACAGCTGGCATTCACCTTCTGCCTCAGCCTCCCAAATAGTTAGAATTAACAGATGAATGCTGCCATGCCTGTTTTATTTTATTTTATTTCATTTTTTTTTTGAGACAGGGTCTCGCTTTGTAGTTCAGGCTGGCCCTGAGCTCAGCTTCAAACTCACATCACAGCAATCCTCCTGCCTCTGCCTCCCCAGTGCTGGGATTACAGGTGTGAGCCACCAGGCCCGGCACTGTGGTGTGTGGTACTGATTGCTGCTGGGCGTGAGTCTACACGCCCAGTATGATATGTGGTTACTGGGGATCGAACCCGGGCCCTTATGCTTGCAAGACAGGCGCCAGAACCACTGAGCTAAATCTCTGGCCCTATTTTTAGTTTTTGAGGCAGAGTCTTGATTGAACTCAAGACAGTCCTCCTTTTTCAGCCTTCCAGGGTGCTGAGATTATAGGTGTGAATCACCATGCCCATCAATATGCTGTCCTAGTCCCCACCCCCACATGGAATTGAAATCAGGACCTTGCTACTTTCCAGTCAGACATGGTACCACTGAATTACATCTCTGGTCTGGTACTCTGTTTTTTAATCATGTAGATACTGCCATCAACCCTGTTGAGGAAAATTAATTTATTAGATTTTGGTAGATCCAGACATTTACATTGAGTGAAGGTGCTTATAATATTGGCTAAAATTATTATTTTGGATTACATATAGACTTGTCATTATTTTTTGCCTTTTCACTGATTGCCCTAGAAAATTTAAGAATCTCCATATAATAAAAATGAGCACTTCCATTTGATGTGGTTGTGGTGCACACCTGTAAACCCAGTCTTCTGGGAGGATAAGGCAGGAAGATTGATGTTCATTCAAGCCCAGCCTAGGAAATTTAGTGAGGTCCTGTCTCAAAAATAAAAATTTTAAAAAGGGCTGTGGTTGTAGCTCAGTTTAAAGGCTTTGGGTTAAATCCCCAGTACTACAAAACAACACAGAATTGAAAAAATGAATACTTGTTATTTGGAATTACAGAGAGAGCTGTTCAGATACAAGTATAATATGTGTCTCTTGGGAAATACCGGGATTGACAGCTAACCCTTTAGTTGTAGTGTCAGTTTGTTTTCTTGTATAGCATCTGTTGCTGAGTATGGAAGTAAGTTAGTTAGTTGCCATTTGAATTTGAATGTGGCTGACTGTGACTTCTAGTTGGGATGGTGTGTAAAGGTGCCATATATGTATGTGACACTAATTTGCATGCTGTTTTCTTTCTTCAACTCCCTTCTAAAGACTGTGAACCACAGCTAGTGAATGATGTTGTGAATTAGTGGAGACTACATAAAGACTGAATAGAAACTGTATAAAAAGTGTGTTTAGGACTTTATAGAATTTCATTTTTATAGTGCTGAAAATTCAACCCAGGGCATCAGGCTTGCTGAGCTACATATACAGACCTGGAATTTACTTTTAAACCCTAGGAAGCAACAAATGTTTACCAGGTAGAATAGAAGGCTGTATGGATAAATGGATCATTAGTATATGAACAAGGTTATTACAAAGTAAGTATGAGACTGAAACTTGCTTACCTCTGAATCAATTAAAGTTCCACTTAGCTGATTTTTTTTTTTTGAGACGGCCTCACTATGTAGTTAAGTTAGCTTGGAGCTTACTATGTAGCCCACGCTGGCTTTGATTTTTGAGGCAATCTTCCTGCGTAAGCCTCCCAAGTGTTGAGATTATAGGTGAGCACTACCATCCCTAGGTTAAGAGTTTTTAGTACTGGGCCAGGGATTTAGCTTAGTGGTTCTAACGCTTGCCTTGCAAGTGCCAAGTACCTCGTTCAGTGCCCAGTAACCACAGATCCCAATGCAGGGGGTGTGGTGACTCATGCCTATCAGCAATCAGTATTACATGGTGACTCATGCCTGTAATCCTAGCACTCAGGAGGCAGAGGCAGGAGGATTGCTGTGAGTTTGAGGCTCTCCTGGGCTACGTAGCAAGCTTAGGGGGAGCCTGAACTACAAAGCAAGACCCTGTCTCAAGGAAAAAAAAGAAAAGAAAAAGAATTTGTAGTACTGTCTTTGTCTTGTGAAATGAAACTTTAGTAAGTTGAGGAAATCACATGTGTATTTAGTAATAATCTGAAATACCATTCTAACCATATTCTAGTCTTAATTTTGTCTACTTGTAAACCTTGATTTATTTATTTTTGTGCTGGAAATTGAACCTAGGGCCTTCTCACCGAGCTTCATCTCTATCTCTTAGATTTTTTATTCAAGATCTCACTAAGTTGGCTAGGTTGGATTGAAATAAATGTGATAGTTTCTGTCTCAGTCTACTGGTGTGCTGGGGTTATTATTACCCTCACATTTGGCCATTTTATGACTTTATTCTGTATAAGGAGGATACTGGGGCCAGGGGTTGGGGTTGTATAAGCCCAGTGGGAAGATTCAAGGAGGCAGGAAGATCACTGTTGAGTGCAAGGCCAGCCTGGGCTACAGAATGAGTTTAAGGACAGTCTGAACTACAAAGTGAGACCCTGTCTCAAAAAAAGAAAAAGATATTGTAAATTTTTTTTCTGTAGATAAGTACAAGAATGGGTTGTCTATGTTGCTTGAATGTTGTTTTCCTGAGCCACTGCCAACAGAGAATATGAAGCCCGCTTGGAAAGGTACAGTGAGCGCATTTGGACATGTAAGAGTACTGGAAGCAGTCAGCTAACGCACAAGGAAGCCTGGGAAGAAGAACAAGAAGTTGCCGAACTGTAAGTAGTAGATGCTTTGCCCTGTGTCAGTCTTTACCTTGGAAAGGGGGTATGTTAGCCTTCAAGCAATGTTTGAATTTTATTTATTTATTTATTTATTTATTTATTTATTTTTGAGACAGAGTCTCACTTTGTAGTTCATACTGACCCTGAATTCACTATAGCCCAGGCTAGCCTTGAACTCCGGACAGTCCTCTGCCCCTTCCTCCTGAGTGCTGGGATTACAAGCATGAGCCACTATGCCTGGCACTGTGGAATGTGGTACTGGGGATTGAACTCAGGACCTTGCACTTGATAGGCAGATGCCAGAACCACTGAGCTAAATCCCCAGCCCAATTTTATTTTTTTTTAAGACAGGTCCTCGAAATGTAGTTCAGGCAGGCCTTGAACTCACTCTGTAGCTCTCAGAGTGGCCTTGAACTCCTGGCAATCCTCCTGCCTCAGCCTTCTAAGTACTGGGATCACAGAGGTTCTGTAGTACACCCAGCATGCATTTAAATTTAAGGGGCACAAATTGCAATACATTGTATTAGTATGGTATATTGATGTCTGGTTGCCTTTGCTTAGTAGCATGGTGCTAGCAGTGAGGTATGTGGAATATATTTATGTATTTACTTTCTAGGTACTGTTTTTAAAAGGCCTTTGAATGTTCTTGCTCTGCACTTTTGCTTTTCCTTTTGTTTTTGGTACAGGAATCAAACTCAGAGACTCGTGCTTGCCAGATAGATGGTTGTAGTTTAGTTTTGTGACTACTCTGTAAATAGAGCTCTAACCAAAGGAGCTATTGTGATCTACAAGTAATATGATGCAGCCAGAAGACAAAGTTTTCATTTTTTGGTAATTTGAAATTTTAGATGATATTTTAAAAATAAGGCCGTTTAGAATGAGGAAGTAGAATTACATACTTTAAATCATGTTTGAGTCAGACATGATTGTGGACACCTGTAATGCCAGCGCTGTGGTAGGCTGAAGCAAGGAGGATTACAAATAAGAACCCAGCCATGGCAATTCAGTGAGACTCTGTCCAAATGAAAAAAGTGACTGGGGACATAGCTAGCTCAATGTGAAGGCCTTAGGTTCAATCTACTGTACTACAGAAACAAAAATTGTTGGTTAAGAAAAAGTATCTCATTGTTCTAGTTTGCATGGGCTTTGGAATTCAGATCATGGTCCTAGCATGTTAAGTTTTCTTCATTTATTTTCTTTCTCTGTAAAATGAAACTTAAAGATACCTCACAAGACATTATAAGTAAATTAATTAGCCAGGAGTGGTGGTAGATGCCTGTAATCCCAGCACTTGGCTGAGGCAGATAAATTTCCAGCAGTTCAAGGCTATCCTGAACTACATAGCGACACCCTGGCACCAAAAAAAAAAAAAGAGAGAGAAAATCAATGCATACAAAGTATAACACATGTAATCAAGTCAATGTCTTCCTCACTAAATGATTGAAAAGAAGTCTGCTGCATGGGGCCAGGGAGTTAGCTCTGTGGTTCCGGCGCCTGTCTTGCAAGCGCAAGGGCCCGGGTTCGATTCCCCGGTAACCACATAACAATACTGGGTGTGGAGACCCACACCCAGCAGCAACCAGTACCACATACCACAGTGCCAGCCGTGGTGGCTCACGCCTGTAATCCCAGCACTCAGGAGGCAGAGGCAGGAGGATTGTGATGTGAGTTTGAGGCTGAGCTCAGGGCCAGCCTGAACCACAAAGCGAGACCCTGTCTCAAAAAACCTAAAAAAAAAAAAAAAAAAAGAAGTCCGCTGCAAATTTAATGGGAAAATGTTCAACTTTACTAGTGATAACACCTATTGTTCGTATTTGTGGGTGAGGAAATTAACCCAGATAAATTAATCTGAGTAAGCAACTTTTTTTTTTTAGTGCTAAGGATCAAACCCACAGTATCATGTATACTTAGCAAGTTGCTCTACCATCCTTCTACCTGATAAAGCTACTTAATTTTTTTTTTTTAAAGTTCTTAGCCAGGGTCCAGGGATATAGCTCAGTGGTTCTGTACCTACCTGGCAAATGAAAGGTCCTGAGTTCAGTTCCTAGTACCAGAAAAAAAGTGTTCTTAGCCAGGTGTGGTGGGCACACTGATAATGCCAATGGAAGGGGAGATTGGGGTACAGGCATTGTGGTAGGAGGCCAGCTTGGGCTACACATTGAGTTCAAGCCCATCCTAAGTTATAGAGCAAGACCTTGTCTCAAAAAACCTCAAAAGTCTTTGCTGTCCCTGTAAACTGCATGGTTTTGATTTGTTTTGTTTTTGGTATTGCTAATGGAACCCAGAGCACTGTCACTGATGTACAGTTCCAGGGTTTTTTTTTTCCCCCAGGTTTAAAATTTTCAAACAGGGTGTCACTAAGGTGTCCAGAATAGCCTGGAGTTTACAGTCTGCCTAAGTCCCTCAAGCAGATTTCATTATAGGCAACACCATATAATTTGTAATCTTGATAAACATACCAGTGCCTGGCATATGTTTGCTAGAGGAACGCTTGTTTCCCTAAAACTGCTTTAAGGAGCTATCTTTAGAAAAGGTTTGAATTAACCTCAAATCTATGAATAGGTTTTTCTCTGTTTTCTTGGTAACTAATAACATATTTATTTAGTTTGAAGGAGGAGTTCCCTACTTGGTATGAGAAACTTGTTCTGGAAATGGTTCATCATAACACAGCATCGTTAGAGAAGTTAGTAGATACTGCTTGGTTGGAAATCATGACCAAATATGCCGTGGGGGAGGAGTGTGACTTTGAGGTAAGTGTCTATTTTTT
>PVIR01039125.1:0-14124 GCA_004026965.1 Petromus typicus | reverse complement strand
TCAGAATCAGCCAACGGCAAATGTTGGCGAGGCTGCGGAGAAGAAGGAACCCTTCTCCACTGTTGGTGGGACTGTAGACTCGTACAACCTCTGTGGAGATCAGTTTGGAGAATCCTCAAAAAGCTAGGATTGATGGTCCCATTTGACCCGGCCATTGCCCTGCTAGGTATATACACACAAGAATTAAAAGACTCTTATCACAGTGATATATGTGCACCCATGTTTATAGCAGCCCAGTTTGTGATTGCTACATCTTGGAAACAACCCAAGTGTCCATCAACTGGAGACTGGATAAAAAAGCTGTGGTTTTTCTACAGAATGGAGTAGTACCCTGCCATAAAAAATGATAAGTTTGAATCATTTCTACTTAAATGGACATATCTTGAGGATATCCTCATAAGTGAAATAAATAGGTCACAGATAGGTACATATCGCATCTTTTCTCTGGTATGAGAAAATGAAGATGTAAATGAGTCCTAGCATTGTATGTTATATATTGTGAATAGAAAATGCTCAATGTAAAATAAGGTGAAAGGGGACAATGTGGAGATTGTAACAAAAAAGTAAGGAAACAAATTTTATGTATATGGAGGGGTGGTAGGGTGGGTAGGGCTATGGGAAAAAATGAGAATTAAGTTGTGTCTTATACTGGTACAAATCCCCATTATGGAGTGCAATCATGATGTATATATTTAATGTACCAATAAAGATAATTTTAAAATAAATAAATAAATAAATAAATAAAAATAAATAAATATGTAAATATTAAAAAAAGAAATGGATCTTTATGAAGACATCAAAGAATTCATCAATAAATGACAAAGCCCACACTAAAAAGAAAATAAATGAAGTTCTACATAATTAAAGAATAATAGTATATGTTTATAGACATCTCCAGTTTTCCTCACCATTTGAAAGGAAATCATCTCTGGCTCACCTATTCCCATCCTGTCCTCACTAAAAAGTATATTTCTTTTGCCTCTTTTCTTAGATTCTTTCCCTGAGAAGTCTAGAACACCGATGTCACAGCATCTTAAGCCAATCTTTGTCAAAATATACTGCCACAGTGGATTTCTGCAGAACCTCTTAAATTCCCTTGAATATGACCCTCTCATCAGAGATATGTGAGGTTACATCACCCCACATTGAGTTGTCACAGGTCTTCTATGCTACATCATGGTGTTCCAGTGCTCAGCATTTCTTCTACTAAAAGGAAAAGCTGTAGAGGGGACAAGAAGGAATGCTTCTTCCTTTGTCTGATCTTAAACGACTGTGCCATTTAGCAGAAATATTTACTGAATGGTAATTCCAGTGTAACTCTAGTAGCTCAGGATATAGTCATTAATTCCATTGCATCTCATATCAATATGGCAGCAGGTACTGGGTGAAAATTAAAATATCTGGTGAATCTTTTAGATGTTCTATGTAATGGCGGTAAGCATCAGTCTTAACATATTCTGACAGCATTTTGTGTCGTGCACTCAGAGTATCACTGGAGACATCCGCTATAGGTGGCCATTCCGCATCTACTAATCAGGACAGCAATTGTCAGCATTAACCTATTGGACCAAAAACCTGCAACTAACACTGGCCATGGTGTGACAGCTGCAGGTTGTGCTTCGGTCACCAGGTCAGTGTCCATTTCAAATTCTGTGTTCCATTTTCAGAACAAATCTTGATTTGTCAAAGAAATTACTGTTCTCATCAAACACAATGGAGTCAAAATGGAGGAAGGTAGCACTCAGGAAAGGATATTCATATTTTTTTCAAAATGTCAACCTTGATTTCTCAGAGTATCCTCTAATTCTGCTTAAGAAATTTGATCTAAAAAGAGACTTTTTTTCTTGAAGGTTATTTTTTCTGGAATTTGTAGAAATTTATTAATTTATTCTTTTTTTATTAAATTTGGTTTGTTGGTTTTTTTGTTTTGTTTTTGGATTTTTTTTGTTTGTTCATTTTTGTTTTTGTTTTGTTTTGTTTTTGAGACAAAGACTCATTTTGTAATACAGGCTGGTCCTCAGCTCAGCCTTGAATTCAGCAATCTTCCTGCCTCTGCCTCCCGAATGCTGGGTTCACAGGTGTAAGCCACCATGCCCTGCACTGTAACATGTGGTACTAATTGCTGGTGGGTCTGAGTCACCACACCCAACTTTGTTATGTGTAGTTACTGAGGATCGAACCCAGGCCCTTGAGCTTGCAAGGCAGGCATCAGAAGTACGGAGCTAAATCCCTGGCCCTGATTCTATTTTTTTTTTTTTCAAATTTTTAGTGGTATATTATATGTATATATTATAGTCACTTTCAGCACTGAGAATTTGTATCAGTGTGACTCGATTTGATTCTCATTTTTTCCCCATTTCCCCCACCCACCCTACCATCTATATACATAAGCTTTTCCTTTTTTTATTACTATCATATTCTTTTTCACCTCATTATTTACCCCTACATTCCACTTCCTTTTAAATATTTCCTATATCACAATATCTACTATATATATGAGAAATTATTCACATCTTCATTTCTCATTCCAGAGAAAAGATATGATATTTACATATCTGTGACTTATTTATTTCATTTATGAGAATATCTCAAAGACCGCCCCCCACTCTGTTTTAAAAGTTGGTATGGTGTTTGCTTTCACAAGTCTATAAGCTTCTTTATAGGAAGTCTGTTTTCTGAGTATTTTTATATCTCCTAGAGCATACTGTCCAGGAAGTACCCTGGCTGGCAGAAACTGCTTCCTGTGACCCCTTCACCAGGGACCCTGGCCTTGGCTTCCACCCAGTCTCTGGTTGTCTCTGTCTCTCTCTGTCTCTCTCTGTCTCTCTCTCTCTCTCTCTCTCTCTCTCTCTCTCTCTTTCATTTCTTCCCAAGGAAAAGTAGACGCTTTTTCTCCATTGGCCTTCCCGCCCCTGAGCCACCTCACTGAGGTCAAGGCAATGGAGTCCAGCAGCCTGGCTGACTCGCTAAGTACTAAAACCCTTATCAACTGCAATGAATAAATAAAAGTCTTGCTTACTTGAATCTCTACATCTTACTTCATTTCCCAGCATTCATCTGTGACAAAATACTATACAGATTCAAGTAGATAGAGCGGTTAACTAACAATCCAGTCTACTCAGGCCACCCGCTGGTTTGTATGTGTCCTTTACTTGTTCTTAAAGAAATCAGTTCAAAAGGCTCTGTGAGAATAGACATTAATCTGCCGAAGGGGTGCATACAAATGCTTACTTGTTCTCTTAGCTTATTGCATTGAAAATATATATCAGTTTTGAAAAACATTATACCAGTACCTATGGTGACCAATTGTGAGAGTTCACCTCATCCATTTCCCATTGTTTTCTTGAAATAAGATAGAAATAGTAAAACAAATAGCTTTTGTCTCTTGCAGACAGCATTTTATATCCATTTATAGATGAACTCAAAATGCCTCCACATATTACTTGTAATTAATTGCAGGCAAAAAGAAACTCTTGCAGTACAGCTTTCTTTTTAGAACACACATATCACACACACACACGCACACACACACACACATGCACACACACACACACACACACACACACACACACACACTGCAAGCACTCGTGATGAAACAGATGTTAGTGCTACCGCTGATGCCCACAACTCCAGTCACCCCAGAATGTGAGTGCTGACTGATTTCTGATTTATTTTAGGCAAATTAAGCAACATAATGAGTAAAACAAATACTTCAAGGATAAAATGTGAAAGAATTCAGGTGTAAGTTTGACTTTCACGGTTATTTCTTTAGTTGTGGTGGAGTCTTGGCAGCTGCAGGCATCAATGAATGGTCTAGAGTTCCAACAACAACAAATGGATTTCTGGGAAGGGACTTAAGGCAGATTTAGCCAATCTGATCCAAAGCTACCAAACTGGCAAATTGACTGGGAGTAGATAGAGCAGATTACACTTCACAAAACAGTGATGACAAAAATATCTGGTGTATGGGAAATTATTGTCTTTGGGGGGGTTGAGAAAGAAAAATAATTATATTGGCTATTACTCATCTAACTGAGTATGATAATTAACATGTGCATTGTGTCTAATAGTTTAAAATGTGTTCTCAAAAACTTAATTTCATAAAAATTTCACCACCAGCCAGAAGTCAGTGGAGTATACGTGACAAAGAAGTGGAAGCTCTGAATTGTTAAACGATCTCCCTAATGTCATGAAGAAATGATACAGATGAATGACAAATCAGCTGAAACTACCAAAAAAGCAAATAAAACAGACATTCTTAAGAAATTTCTAGATTGAAAGGTAGATTGTCTCAACCACTGAGGCATGGTCCTGCTGCCTGTGGAACATGCCAGACCCCAGGTGACAGGACACGCTCGGTGCAAGATAGCCCAAGACAACAACTGCTGACACATCCCTCCTTGAAGCCAACCTGTCTTGGATGTGCCTACATCTGCTTCTGAAACACAGATAGTCCTTCCCTCCTCAGGTTTCCAGGCCCTGGCACATGTACTTTCAACAAATTAACCTTAAGTACAAATTAGCTATATTGCTGAAATCCATGTCTCACTGTTTTCTCATCTCTCTTTATTTTTAGATATGTGGGGGTGGGGGCATGCAAGCAGAACTAATTTTGAAAAATACCTGGACAAAATTTTACGTTTAAAAAATGTAATTTTCAGTTTGAATAAAGTGATCCAGTAAGTTAGCAAATGTCAAGTTTTTCCAACAGGTAATAGACAGTTTCTTACACAGCACTTCAAAGGAAGACTTAGAATTACAGATGTTCAGTGCGGGAGGGAATTTAGACCTCCTAATCCAAACTTCTCATTTTCCCAGGGAAGAACACCTAGCAGTGAGAAATAATTTGCATAGGTCACAAGAAAAGTGATGCCTGAGCCAAAGTTAAAACAAAAGTTTTCAAATTCCTATATAAATATTCTCTGCTATGATTTCATACTAAGTAGATGACTAGCCACTTAAGCGACAGTTTTAAAGATTCATCAGTTGGAAATGACGTGTATCTCTGAACATGTACCAACAAAAATCTTCTCACTTTCTTACCTCTAAAGTTTCTCCAGAGGAAATAAACTTGTCAAAGTAAAACTTCAGAGTGAGTTAGATACATATTTCATCAGCTCTATCCCCATCACTGTTGGAATTATATTATCTTGAAGCCAAGATACTTTAAAATGAAATGCAATGCTGGAATATTCAAGTCCTGGAGGCATAAGGACAGGACTGTAGGGTAGTGGAGGCCCTGTGGAAAAGGTGAATAATAAGAACATAGATCTACACAAAGTAGTGGAGGTGAGGGTGGAGGATTCTCATTTTAGGAGTTTGCCTGAACCTACATGATTTCAAAAGATGCCATTTCTTCCTGAGATGACCTCCCTCCTAGCAACAGTTTAGAAAGCACAGAATTTATAGATTTACTTTGTAACCCATTAACACAGGATGCAGAGTCGGTGTTCAGTGAATTTTTCCTTCACAAAAACAGAAAGCAATATATTCACCTTTAAGTCTTTAGAAGGCCATCTAAGCAGATTGTCTCAGTTCACAGGAATGATGAACCACCACACCTCAGGGAGCTCTGATCCTGCAGCACCATGCAGAGAGGACATTTGGAGCCATGGTCATTGGACCAGTTGTCCAGTCATGCAGCAGGGAGCCCTGAGTCAGGGGCCAATACTGCAGGCTACTCTCCCTCTGCCTACCTTTAAAACTCTAAAGCCCCGTACTCAGTCTTTACTTTGCTTTACATAATTAGTCTGTCCCAGACTCTTTCTTTTCCTTCCTTTTCAAATTTTCCATTGTCTCTAGAATTCCTAGTTGTCCAGTTAATAAACTCCCCTCCATCTTTTTTTTTATAATCTTTATTGGTACATTAAATATACACATCATGATTGCACTCCATAATGGGGATTTGTACCAGTATAAGACACAACTTAATTCTCATTTTTTTCCCATAGCCCTACCCACCCTACCACCCCCCCATATACATAAAATTTGTTTCCTTACTTTTTTGTTACAATCTCAACCCTTCCACAGAATGTTCTCCTCATTTTTTGTCTTAACTAAACCCTAATTGTCTTTTGAGTACTGCTTGAAAGGCTACTCACAGATAGGAGGTTTTAAAGATTCATACTCATTTGTGAAAGCATCCCCCCAATTCCTGTCACTACTCACGGTCCAGCACTGCCCCCTACCTCTTCCAAGACCACTGAACCCTGAGGTTCACATCAGGCAGATAGATGTACCACCCTTGTCCTCTAGTAGTTATCATCTGTAAACCTCCTGGTCTTTTCCCTCATTCTTGGAAGGCTTTAGACACTAGCTCCACCTTCCTGTCTCCATCAACTGCTGTTGCTGTTCTTCTGGCTCATTGTGAGCATGGAGGAATCACCCAGTACTCTGGCCTCTCAGATCCCAGGTCTCCCATGCAGGAATAAGTAATCAGACACTAAAAATACAAACTTTCGCTCAGGAAAAAATAAACTAAGTACTATTGTGTTAGTCATAAGGTAGTAAGTACGAAGGTAGAAGTAGTATGAAGTAGTAATGAGATAAAGCTGAGAGGTCTCAATTCTTTTTTTGAGGGAGTTGAGGAATCATGCATGGGAGTAGATAACATCTGTGACAACCTTTGATCAGTCACAAGTGGACAGTGGCAGAGGACAGAAGGAAAGTCACAAGCAGAGGCATAGAGTGATGTCAAAGTAGGAAAGGGAAATACCTTGATAGGGCTAAAAAATAGAATGTACTAGAAAAAGTGAAAGAATATAGCAGAGGTATAGGAATGGGACACTGAGGAAGTATTCCAAGCCAAGAAACATCAAGGGTTGAAAGAAGAATAAAGATTCACTTCAATCAAAAGTGCAAAAATTCTAGGGAAAGTGCTCTACCATTTTGAGTGCTGTGGACTGAACATTTGTGCCCTTCCAAAATTCATGCTTACAGTTTACCCTCCAAGGGGATATTAGGAGGTGGACTTTTTGGGAGTTAATTAGGAAATGAGTGAAGACTTCTGATGAGATGTGTGCCCTGTCTTATGAGACAGGAAGACAGACAGATCTTTCTTGCTCCTTTATCTGGGGACACAATGACAAAAACATCCCTCTGTGAACAGTTAAGAATACTCACCAGAATTTGACTATTCTAACACCCTGATCTCAAACTTCTAGCCTTCAGACTTGGAGAAATCTTTGTTGTTTAAGTACCCAAACCAACAAAGACCACGAGCAAAGAAGAGGTTAATTCTAGTTCAGTTTCTAGTTCATGTCATAAGCTGAAATCCAAAGTATAATTGAGAAAAATAGCTCTTACTGCTAATAATAACATTCTAACTTGGGCAACTTCCAAAGTTAAAGCCAGGGGACAGCTCCCTGAAGTTCAGATTGATGGCAGTAAATACTGTTTTTTTTTTTTTTTTTCTAAAGGGACTCCCCAGTGCATTTGGGTACAGGTTCCCATAGGCCTTTCCAAGTTACCAGAAATCCCTTGAATGTTTAGAAGTTTCACACTGAGAACAAACTAGAATTCCCTAAGTGCAACAGAAAAACTCTAAATGTTTCAGGAAGACCTGAATCTGAATCAGCTTGTTCATTTTCTATTGTGGAGAGAGGTCCAGCCCTTCTCAAAAGACCCAAGAGATTCTCAGTGACAATGTCAAGTTCAAATAATATACGAACTGAGTAGTTTGGGAAGAAAGAGTTTTTCTGCCCTGAAATCATTGACCTGTGATAAGGAGGGATTTGTATGACTCACTGAAATAAAAGTAAAAAATTGAACTTGACATAATTTTGTCTTCATCTTTTATAGCCAACTTCAAGGTTCAAAACACAGTTCTCTATGCTTACGGTTTGTATGTGAGAATGCAAGCCTATCTGATTGAATTGAAATCCAATTCAAACAGTTGACATGATTTATTTATTTATTTTTTTATTATCATTTCACTGAAATGATCAATTTGGCTAATAAGCAAAGTACACATTTTGATTGAATAATACTCACTGTTGGCTTTACTGTTTTAACTAGTTAATCTAATTATATTGTGTAAATATTCTCCAGTGACAGGAGAAAAGAATAGACTATAATTTTACTGAAGCTCACTTTTATGATAGGATTGAAATTTCCTGTCCTTTTTTTTTCTTGAAAATATAGACATTTTAGTTTTAAGGTTTCTGATGTTCACATCTACTTCCTTGTGAAACAGTGTATTATGATGTTCTCCAGAGTTCTCTCACCTTTATCTAAAAGGATCTCATGGCCCACTAGAAACTAACATGCAATTACACAACACAGATACATCTTGTAAAGTCTTACAAATGCCTGTTTTGTGCTGTAAGGCCAAATAATGACTGAAATTTTTTTATAGAAACTACAAACTGCTTACTGAAATATTTCCATTTTCAGTTAATTATTACTGAAATCAATATTAATTGATAAGACATTAGAATGTGTATTTCTACCAAAGTCAACAGTACGTATTGTTTAGGGTATATCAATCACAACAGGGTTTCTTAAGCTAACTTTGCTTCGATAAAGCCTATAAAGGAATGTGCACATTTTCTCATTTTTAAACCTCTCAAAAAATAATCTCATCTGAATGAGTATAATTATGTATATCTTGAATTACACCTAATTGCATCTTGGCATTAGATTATAGAGAAAGACACAGCACAAGTGAGCTGAAGTTTCCATGGGGACTTCCAGGTTTGCTTATAAACTTCAGATCTGTTATTCTGAAACTGGGCAACTCTGATTTGGAGGCCTTTGGACCTTTTACAGTGCTTGTCTTTGGGCAAATTAAGCAGGTTCCCAGGCATACTGATCTGTGGGAAACTCAGAAGTATGCTCTCCCATCAGGCCACGGGGCTGTTCTATGGCTGTCACAATGGGACATGTCCAGCCATCCTTGTCTGCCTGAAGTGCCAACTCGTGCCTGCTTCATCTCCAATCCATTCAGTATAAATGGATGTTTGCAGGGCTTTGAAACCATCTGAGTCACCTCAAGCAGAATAATAATTGTGCACATAGCAGCAGCTAGACTATTTCATGGACATAGTAGGTTGGTAGAAAGTAAATCAATTTTTAAAAGAATGTGCAACATTATATGAAACTCAAGTCCCCAAGGCCTTATCTATGCTTCAGTTTGTTTTTCAAAAGTGAAGCACCCAAGGAAAGGGATGCTCTATTTTCAGCAGGCTGGGAGTTTAATGCAAAGGTGTTGACAAGCAGCTGAAAGGTCGTCAGTGGACAGTGGCCATGTAACTCACTGCAGGAAAGTCTGCCTTATCCAAGTGCCTCTGGTGTCAATAACATTATTGTTTCAGAGATTCCAGAACAGAAAGCAACTCTGCTTCTCCAAGGATACTGTAATGAAGATGCTAAGAGTTATCTAAATCTCTCCTCTTATTATTTCCCCTTTTTGACTATAAATACAGTATTCACCACTGGAATCAGGCACTAAAGTGAGAACACTTAGCACAGACAGAAGAAATGTCCTTCTTGGAAGCAATATTATGGTAATGGGCAGCTAAGAGAGTGAGACTTATAAATAAGTATTGTGCGATCTATTTTGTTTCTGAGTACATTCCTAGAGGGTGGGTAAACCAAATAGGCTTTGGCAGAGAGGAAGATTAAAAAGTCCCCAGAGATTTTCATTAGTGATAATCAATGGAGCAGTATGAAAAACTCCTCTCGGGTAAAAAGCAACTGAACTGGAAAAGAAGAAAAAGAAGGATAAGCGGTGGAGTTTCATCTCTCAATTGGCACCTCCAATTCTGTTATCTTTGTGCCAGTTCCTCCTCCTTGCTATTCCCAAAGTGAGTTTCTCAAAACCCAGAACTGTAGGTATTATGGAGAATTCTTTAATTTGAGGTCCAAAACCCTCCATGTTGGGCTGCAATAGAATGCAGTTGCCTTAAATTCCACTGTGTTCCCACTGGGGCCAGTCCATTCCAAACTTCTCCTTACACATCCTGTCTGTTCCTGCTCAAGTTCTTCCTCCTTCAGAAAGCCCCTCCGCTGCTAACCAGATGATGAGGTTCAGCAAAACAGAACAAGAATGTGACTGTAACATGCAAACTCCATCAGATTTACTGGATGCTACATGCTTTACTAAACGACATATTCCATGATCTTATTTAACATTAGCATTAATTCTATAAGGTGATTCAAATTATAAGAGAAAACCTTCAGGACAGAGTTTAAGTAACTTGCCCAAGGCTAGAAAATGATGGGGTCAAAGGAAGAATGTCTTATCCAGAGCTTATTTATGTTCTGAATCTCTTCAACAAATTGTATTACATTTATTTTGGCAACCAGCATGATTTTTAAATATAAGAGATCATATACTGGTCAATAAAATGTTATTAAACTGAAGTTTTTCTAGTTAATGTAATAAAATGTAAAGGAGGGATATCAGAGACTGAGAGGAAATAGTGCACCAGGGGTGGAACTGGACGGCAGCTCAGCAGGCACAAAATTGAGGAAGAATCAGTTCTAGTGTTCTATAGAGTAGTAACTAAGGTGCTACTGTGCATTTCAAGTAGGAGAATGAATTTTAAATGTTCTCATCTGAAAGAAGTGATAAATATTTGGGGTGATGGATTTCTCTGACTTTTCCATTGTACAGTGTATAATGGTATCAGAATATCACATTATTCTCCACAAAAAAGTACAGTTAGATGTCAGTTGAATTTTTAAAAAATAATTAAGTTGATTAAAGAAAAATGAAATTAATTCCCAAGAAACAAAATGAAGGTATCTCCATGTTGATTTCCACAGTGGTTGCACCAATTTACATTCCTATGAACAGTGGAGAATGGTTCCTTTCTCTCCACAGCCCCACAAGCATTTATTGGCTGATTTGATAGCAATCATTCTTTCTGGAGTGAGATGAAATCTCAGTGTTGTTTTTATCTGCATCTCTTGAATGATCCATGCTGTTAAACATCATTCCATATGTTACTTGACTGCTATTACTTCTGCATCAGAAGAAGGTCAGTTCATTTCAGATGCCTACTTTTGAAATGAGTTTAGATTTGAGGGGGCCTGATTTTTTAAAGTTCTTTATAAGTTCTAGATAGTAGACTTTTGTCTGAGAAATAGCTGGTAAATTTTTTCCCCACATTGTAAGCTGTCTTTTTACCCTGTTGATGGTTCCTGTAAAGGTCACATTTGACTCCACTGTTTCCCTGCTAAGTATATTCACAAAAGCATAAAAAGCATCATACCACAGAGACTTGACATGAGCCCATGTTTATAGCAGTACCGTTTTTAATGACTATATCTTGCACATAGCCCAAATGCTTATCAACCTGAGTCTGGATAAAAAGATGTGTTTTGTTTTTTGTTTTATTTTAACAAAATGGAACATTACTCAGCCATAAAGAATTATAAATTAGAAATATTTGTAGGTAAATTGATGCACCTTGAGGCCATACTCATAAGTAAAATAAATACAACCCAGATGTGTAAATACTGTATCGTTTCTCTAGTGGGAGAAACTGAAGGTGTAAATGAGATCCAGAACATATGACTGGTATTATGAAATAAGAAGAAAATGCAGAAACATAAAGGGAAACTGGATGGGGGGCAGGAGAAAGGGAAGAAGGGAAAGAAAAAATAAGGATAAAAGGGAAAACACAAAACAAAGCTTATGTATTAGGAAGGGAGGTTGAAGGGAGGACAGGAGAATGGGAAAAAATAAAAATCAAGATATATCACGTACAGATACAAATCTCAGTGATGAATGTGATTATAATGTATACCTAAAATGTACCAATAAACTCAATTTATTGAAAAAATAAGCAGAATGAAATACTGATTTCAAAAAGAAGAGTCAAGAGAACTAGTCTCTTCATTATATCATATGGTCAATACTGTACTAGGGTCTAGGAACAACAACAGAAGGAAGGATATTTTCCTACAACTGAAGCAAAAACCAGCTAACATAGATAATACAGTGGGAGCTGACGGATGACTTTCCTCCACTCTCGGAACCTGGACAACACCCCAGCCTTTGACCTTTGTCCTCACGCCTACCACCAGGAGATAGAGACACAGTACATGCATCCCGCTGGCGTAACCTAGAGTGGCCTTTCTTCACTTGGAACTCACTGAAGGTTCATGCATATGGACTGTGTCTCCTACATTCAGGTATGACACAGTGAATTATGGGAAAGGACATGTGCTGATAGATACAGCTGATATGACTCAGCAACTTGTTAATCACATTGTCAATCATACTCTGGAAAACTCAATGAGAGGCCCTCTAGAGACCAGGCACAAAATTACGAACCCTTAAACCAATGTCCTCAAGGGCATCTGCCATTTTCTTCTCTGCCAGCACAACACAAACTCACTCAATATGAGCACACTATTGCCTAGTTAAACTTTATTCAACTATTATGATCTTTCTTTACATCACATATTATGTCCAGTTATTAGTTCATCACACACAAGAACTTAGAAGCTCTTCTAGGACCCCCTCACCTACAGAAACTGATAGGTTTGCTGGTTCAGAACAGAGCCATTGTGGCATTTCTCCATCAAAATACCACACAAATGGCACCTTGTCACCACAGGATGCCACACTCCTTCCCACAACCCCTTGCACTCCCCAGGAACAAAGCCAAAATGGCCACTTTAGCCACAGACACTCCTCCTTCCCATGACCCTTGATATCACTACTCTGTCATGGAAAGGCCCACCAATTAGAGAGATTTATAGTGTTTTCTACTCCTGTAACCCTATTCCTGCCCATCAGATTCTATATAAGATCCTACAGTCCTCTTTTCTGTCCTTGCTTGGCCACGCTACTAACTGATTTCTCACTGTGAAGCATTCATCTGCAAGGAAACTCTTATCCTTTCATGGCCCTCCACCAAAAACCTAATTTTTGCCATAGAACTCATCCTTCTTTAAGAACTGATGCTGCTAAAGACTTAAGTTTTTTGGAGTTATTTTTTGGAGTTTTTGTTGTTGTTGTTGTTTTAGACAGGATCTCACTTTCATGGTTCAGCCTCATACTCACAGCAAACCTCCTGCTTCAGCCTCCCAAGTGCTAGTATTACAGGGGTGAGCCACCATCCCCTGCATTGTTGTCTGTGGTTACTGGGGATCAAACTCAGGCCCTTACACTTGTAAGGCAGGCACCAGAACCACAGAGGTAAATTCCTGGCCCGAAAGACCTAAGATTTCCTTAAGCAGGAAGTCATGATTCAGTTATTGCTTTCAAATATCGACTGAATTTACATTCTGACGAAGTCTCAAGGGGAACACAGTGGATCTAATATGGTTGAGAATGAGCTGTTAAACTGAAGACTTACTATGTAAATAAAATCAAAGAAGTCAAGTCCAGTGTGGCAAGAAATCCATCTAAACAGTAACGACAAAGAGTATGAGTGATGGTACAATGAAAGTAACGTGGACCAAATGAGAGAAGGAAGCCAAATATGGCTAGAGAGGTCAGGACTGATTCTTGAAGAATAAAAGTGGAGTTGAGATGAAAAGAATGTATAAGGTCTGAGAAAATAAAGTAAAGTGAGAGAGATTTCCACATGAAATATTCAATTATATGAGGCTGGCTTTCTTAAAAATATGTCTCCCACACTTTAACTTGTCAAAGACTAAAACTAAATCTAACTCTTTCACCATGTACCAAGCTAAAATCAAAATGAATAAGAGACCTAAATATTAAAACAGACACTCTAAACCTGTTGCAAAACAGGTTAGGTAAAAACTCTTGAAGACATTGGCTTAGGGAAAGACTTTTTTTTTTTTTTTTTTGAGACAGGGTCTCACTTTGTGGTTCAGGCTGGCCCCGAGCTCAGCCTCAAACTCACATCACAGCAATCCTCCTGCCTCTGCTTCCTAAGTGCTGGGATTACAGAAGTGAGCCACCACACCTGGCACTGTGGTATGTGGTACTGGTTGTTGCTGGGGTGAGTCTCCACTCTCAGTATTGTATGTGGTCGCCAGGGAATCAAACCTGGGCCCTTTTGCTTGCAAGACAGGCACCAGAACCACTGAGCTAACTCCCCATCCCAGAGAAAGACTTCTTGAACAAAACCCCTATAGCACAGGAATTGGCTGAAGAAAACAACAAATGGGACCTCATTCTTTTAAAAAGCTTCT
>PVIR01039124.1:0-14122 GCA_004026965.1 Petromus typicus | reverse complement strand
AATTACATTTTCAATTTCCCAGATTGTTATTGGGGCATTTAACATTTCTATATCTTCTTTATTCAGCTTTGGGAGTTCATATGTGTCTAGAAATCTATCCATTTCTTCTACATTTTCCATTTTATTGAAGTATAAATTTTCAAAGTAGGTGTTTATTATCCTCTGGACTTCTTCTGGATCAGTAGTGATTTCTCTGTTCTCATTCGTAATAGCATAGATATGAGCCTTTTCCTTCCTTTGTTTAATGAGGTTGGCTAAGGGTCTATCAATTTTGTTGATCCTCTCAAAGAACCAATTTGTTGATTTATTAATTTTTGAACCATTCTCTTGGTTTCTATTGCATTAATTTCTGCCCTGGTCCTTACAATTTCTTGCCTAGTGTGAGCTTTGTGTTTGTTTTTCTCCTCTTTTTCTAGTCGCTTGAGGTTCAGCATTAAATTGTTTATTTGAGCTTGCTCCATTTTCTGGATGTAGGCTTTCACTGCTATGAATTTTCCTCATAGAACGTCTTTCATTGTGTCCCATAAATTTCTATATGTTGTACTGAGGTTATTGTTTAGTTGTAAGAACTGCTCAGTTTCTTCTCTAATTTCTTCTGTGACACATTGGTTGATCAGCAGAGTGTTGTTCAGTTTCCATGTGTTTGTGAGGACCCTGGGCTTTCCTTTGCTATTCAGCTCCAATTTCAGGGCCCTATGGTCTGGCAGAATACAAGGGATAATTTGAATCCCTTTATATTTGCTTAAACCTGTTCTGTGAATGAGTACATGGTCTATTTTGGAGAATGATCCATGAGCAGCTGAGAAGAGTGTAAATTCTGACTTTGTGGGGTGCAATACTCTGTAGGCATCTATTAAGTCCATTTGCTGAAGAGTCTGGTTTAGTTCAAGGATTTCCTTATTGACTTTTTGTCCAGTCGATATGTCTCTTTGTGACAGTTCGGTATTGAGGTCCCCTACTATGATTGTATTGGAGTTTATCTGGTTTTTCAAGTCCGTTAATGTTTGTTTTATATAGTTAAGTGCATTAGAATTTGGAGCATAGATATTTAAGATTGTGATTTCTTTCTCTTGGATTTTTCCCTGAACTAAAAGATAGTGTCCATCTTTATCTCTCTTTATCAGTTTTGGCTTGAAGTCTATTCTGTCTGCAAATAAAATCGCCACTCCTGCTTTCTTGCTGTTTCCTGTCACATGGAGTATTATTTTCCATCCCTTTACTTTTAGACCATGGGTTTCTTTCTGAATTAGGTGTGTTTCTTGTATGCAGCAGATTGTAGGACCTTGTTTTTTGATCCATTGTGCCAGTCTGTATCTCTTAATTGACGCAGTGAGTCCATTGACATTAATGGTTATGATTGATAAAGGTAAATTTAGTGCTGCCATGTTTTCTTGTTCTGGGCTGTGTTCTTCTACTTCTTCCCTTTTCCCATCAGTTTTTTGTTTGGTCCCATGGGTTGACTCGGTTAGGTCTCATGGATTTGCAATCCTGATTTTTCTCCAAGATATTCTTTAAAATGTTTTGGAGCACAGGTTTCCTATTTGTGAAGTTTTTCAGATGTTCTTTGTCAAGGAAGTTTCTTATTTCCCCATCAATTTTGAAGGCTAGTTTTGCAGGATACATCAGTCTGGGTTGGAAGTTGTTTTCCTTTAGGGCTTGAAAGACTTCACTCCAGGCTCTTCTTGCATTAAGTGTTTGAGTTGAGAAGTTTGCTGTGATCCTGATGGGCTTCCCTTGGAATGTAACTGTTTTCTTTTCTCTGGCTGATTTCAGTATTTCATCCTTTTTCTGGATATCTGGGACTTGTATGATGATATGCTTGGGTGTAGATTTTTTCTTGTCACGAGCCTGTGGTGTTCTGTATGCTTCATATATTTGTATGTTCAATTCTTTATCTTTTTCTGTGAAGTTTCCTGCCATTAACTGTGTGAATAGCTTTTTGATGTCTTTAGCATTGTTTCCTGCTTCCTCAGTGACTCCAATCAATCTTATTTTATTCTTCCTTGAATCATCTAGGAGCTGTTGGTTTGACTTTTCATTATCGCTTGCTTTTTTCCATAGATTTTGCCTTTCCTGTTCTTTGGTTGAGATCCTGTGTTGTAGGTCTGAAGTTCGATCTTCTGCCAATTTCATTCTTTTGCGCAAGCTTTCATTTTCTTTCTTAATTTCCTGAGCTTCTGCTTGTAGGTGTTTAAAAGGTTCCGTTGTTTTGCTATCTTGGATTCTATCAACTCAATGATTTCCTCTTTAGCTTTATTAATCACCATGTTGACAGTGTCCAATATCTCTGATTTCATCTCAGAGATCAGTTCTGATTTCCAGTTTACTAGATCTGCTTTGGTTACCATTTCAGAGTACCCTGGAGACTGGGCTTCAAACTTCTCTATTTCCCTTCCCCCTGTGTTATATTGAGGTGAGGATCTTTGTTTCTGAGACATTGAGTGTTTCCTCATCTCTGAGTTT
This sequence comes from Petromus typicus, assembly GCA_004026965.1. Taxonomy (NCBI): domain Eukaryota; kingdom Metazoa; phylum Chordata; class Mammalia; order Rodentia; family Petromuridae; genus Petromus; species Petromus typicus. The sequence goes on along the minus strand of PVIR01039124.1, from coordinate 11,659 downwards.
TTGTCCTTGCTGTTGTTTTTGGCTTTGTACCTGTTTTCTGCCGCTGTTTGTTGCAAGTCTCTTTCCACCTAATAGTTAGGAACCTTAAAATAGCGGTGTTTCCTGGGTTGTTCTTTATCGTCTGTATTGGAACCTAAAGAAAGATCCCTACTCCTCGCAAACAATACGAGGCACTCAATCAATACAGTCAGAACACCTTCTCCCATCTGCTTTAGAGGCAGGAAGGCTCTGGTTTCTGCACTGCTATAATGGTGCTGCCTGAGGTTCCAGTGGGCCCACCTGCTCACCAATACAGAGTCTCTGGGATGATTTGTACAGTTGGCCTGTAGGCCAGTAGGCTTTAGGCCCTGTGCAGCTGCAATGGTAGAGGCTGATGTTCCAACAGGCCCACCTACTCACCAATACCAGGTCACTGGCTGTGCTTCTGCAGTTCACGTGGAGAAAGTCAGATTCTGACCTGCTATATTCAATCCCTGGGTGCTCTTCCAGGGTGGGCCTGGAGGCCAGTATGCTCCAACCCTGGCGCGGATTCGATGGCGCAGATGCTGTTTCCAAAGCTGCCCGCTGCTAACCTCAGTCCCTGCGTGTTCTTCTGGTGTCAGCCTGGAGGCCAGGAAACTCCAATCCTGGCGCAGATTCAATGGACAGCTGCTCTTTCCAGAGCCACCCGCTGTTAACCTCAGTCGCTGGCTGCTCTTCTGGCGTGGGCCTGGAGGCCAGTAAGCTCAACTCTAGTGCAGATTCAATGGCGCAAGCATCGGTTCCAAAGCCGCCTGCTGCTCAACTCAGTCCCTGGGCGCTCTCAAGAGAAAATTTTCTTTTACAAACCTGTGTCTAATTATTCACTATTACATTATCTCTTGACATGCTTGAATAGCACCTAAAAACTAATATAAAAGTAAAATCAACGTATTCAGATTGTTTTTCTGGGAAACTTCCTGTTTGTACCGATTATATTTGCAGTATCCCTTTGACCCAATTGTACTACAAATAATCCAATAAAATGTCAGAAACAACTATTATGACAAAAACTAGAAGTGTAATGTTTATAAAGCTTTATCACCAGAATAACAAAAAATATAAAATTAGGATCCGTATTCTCAGTATAACTGGAACTTTCCATGAATAAAGTACCGAAGTAGACATACTTGACAGTATTATGAACTTAATATTAATGAAAGACACTATTTAAAAACATGCTTTATATAGGAAATTTCATTGGCATGTGACTATAAAATATTCTAATAATTAGGAATAACATTTCCAAGTTAGTATTAGAAACCTGTGCCATTCTTCACATACAATTACTGGCAAGGCCTCACTAAGACAAATGATTGTCCAGAGGTTGGGATAGGATCAGGTTAAATCTATTCATATTTTTCAGTTTATGATTTTTTAAAGTTCAATTTTTTAATCCATTTGATGGTGAAATACTGGGATCTACCACCAATTTTCTTCTGTTGTAGAACTCTTTCCAGATTAATTAATATCAGCTTTTAGCACAGCTATAAATTTATGTTAAACATCTCTATTATTCTGCATGCCATTGATCTAGAATTTGGCTAGCTATAAATATGAAATCCACATTTAACCTCCAATTATTCAATAGCACTAAAATCAATTCTCAAAAAATTATTCCAAAATGATTTTTAAACAATTCAAATAACATGCTCTCCAAAATAACTTCTTATAAAAACATATCAAATCATTAAATACATAGAGGTCTTACTCTTATAATTTTTAGTGGAAAAATATAGTTTCATGATTTTTATCACACTTGATAATACCAGCTACCTGCCAAACCTCCTATTAGCAAGGAGAGCATCTCCACTGTCCAGCTCTGTCATTCTATACGACTAGGAACTACTGTAAAGCAGGGAACAAAAAGAGAGGAGAATGAGTTCTTAACCTCATCTGCATATGATACTGAACAACAGAGCTTTCAAAAACATGAAGAGAACACACGAGCATTTTCCCTCTATTTGCTGAAATGTCATGTAGAATTATCATCCAATAATTGATCTCACAGAGAATGATCCCAACCATGTGTTTTCTTCATGAGAAAGAAGCTGCTACAAGTATGCCCAGTCTTGTTCACTTTGATGTATGCTGAGCTGTCTACTTCTGAAAAATCCTTTTAGACTCATCTAAGGAAAAGTAATTATGATGTGATTACTCTCCCAGAACAATAAGGATCCCTCAATCATAGCAGTGTTCTGTCTTTTCTAATAAATACACTAATGAATGAGAAGTTGTTGCCTAAATTATTGAGAACTTGGCTCCTGATTCAAAGGAAGGTGCTGACAGCCTTCTACAATATATTCCATATGAGATAAATTTTCACTTCCCGAGACATTTCATGATATGAAGGAACAGTTTTAGAAATTTATTTAAAGAGAAAGGCATATATATTCTTTTAACTAAGAAAGAAAAATTTCTGACTACATCATTGAAATGTTTAAAGATACCTTTATTCTGTTGAGATTGTGTAACAAAAAAGCAAGTAAACAAATTTTATGTATATGGGGGGGTGGTAGGGTGGGTAGGGCTATGAGAAAAAATGAGAATTAAGTTGTGTCTTATACTGGTACAAATCCCCATTATGGAGTGCAATCATGTGTGTATATTTAATGTACCAATAAAGATAAAAAATACCTTTATTCATGATATAAGAAAAATAATGAATATCAAGGAGTAAAAATGTTGTTCATGATTTATTTCTTTTATTTTGTATCAATAATTGTTCTAGCTAATAGTGATGTTTATACAGAGAATGAAACATAACAGACTTTCTACTAATTAGGAAGCAGGAAGCAATCATGTGCAAAGCTTTCCAACTCTTAATAGCAGAAATAAAGGATGTGCTGCTCAGTCCTCAAAAACCCTTTAATGTGTCATGTTGGGAGCCACACCTCAGGAGTTTAACTGTTCTCTTTTAAGATTGATCTCTAGGGTGCTGACCCTCCTCGGTTTAATGTGGTATAAGCTACACAAAGGTTTATTGAGCAATTCTAAAAAGTCTTACCTGCTATGTCATCTTTCACCTAGCTACTCATTCCAATGGTTGTTATTGGAGAAATTTTGGTTTTAGGCTACATGATTCTTCCTGTGCTCATAAAATTAGCATTGAGCTCTTTAAAGAAGGTAGCCAGTGTGATTCATGAGTTACGGCCACAAATTCTAGCCAATGTTGTAAACATTTTTTACAGAGGCTGGTAGTCAATGACAGATGAGAGAAATACAGGAGATTACCAACCAAAGACAGAACATGGGTGCATGAATACTCATGGCTTGATGATGGATAAAGAATTGCCCTGACACCTCTAGCCTAAAACAGACACAGTCATCTCACATTTATAAATTATATAAAAAAGGGGGGAACTGTTGGGAGTAACACCTCAGGAGTTTGACCATTGTCTTTTATGATGACCATTTCCGGTGCTACACTGTGTAAACAGTAGATCTGCACTGATAAGGAAGCTGTCAAGGTCAGTGAAATCAGGAGATCTACAATGCACTCTGCAGTTGCTGCCCTGACTGATTTTTTTTTATTATTTTTTAAAATCTTTATTGGTACATTAAATATACACATCATGATTGCACTCCATAATGGGGATTTGTACCAGTATAAGACAAAACTTAATTCTCATTTTTTCCCATAGCCCTACCCACCCTACCACCCCCCCATATACATAAAATTTGTTTCCTTGCTTTTTTGTTACAATCTCAACATTGCCCCCTTTCACCTTATTTTACATTGAGCATTTTCTATTTCACAATATATAACATACAATGCTAGGACTCATTTACATCTTTATTTTCTCATACCAGAGAAAAGATGTGATATGTACCTATCTGTGCCCTATTTATTTCACTTATGAGGATAGCCTCAAGGTATGTCCATTTAAGTAGAAATGTTCAAACTTATCATTTTTTATGGCAGAGTAGTACTCCATGCTGTAGAAGAACCACAGCTTTTTTATCCAGTCTCCAGTGGATGGACATTTGGGTTGTTTCCAAGATGTAGCAATCACAAACTGGGCTGCTATAAACATGGGTGCACATATGTCACTGTGATATGAGTCTTTTAATTGTTGTGTGTATATACCTAGCAGGGCAATGGCCGGGTCAAATGGGACCATCAATCCTAGCTTTTTGAGGATTCTCCAAACTGATCTCCACAGGGGTTGTACAAGTCTACAATCCCACCAACAGTGGAGAAGGGTTCCTTCTTCTCCGCAGCCTCGCCAACATTTGCTGTTGGCTGATTCTGAAATGGCAGCCATTCTATGTGGAGTGAGATGAAATCTCAATGTTGTTTTCTCCCCTGACTGATTTTAATTAAACACAGAGACAGTTTGGTCCCTGGGAAAGTGAGCTAAATGACATGTGTCCCGGAAAAATGTTCAGTGACTAATACAATAGTTGAAAAGGAATGCCATGTTGGTGAAACAGATTCTCTGTTAAGTAACTTGTAAGATAACCTAGAAATAAGTAAGTAACATGACACAACATTCTGTCATTCTGATAACTTAGTGACTATGTTAAAACAAATGATGCATAGCACATAGTTGGGTTAAAGTTTCAAGGAAACACTCACCAAGATAAGGTATAGATAGAATTTTGGGGGAACTGAGAAAATGCTTGTTTAAAATTATTGTGCTTGCTCATATTCTGTGATTATTGTTAACCTTCCTACATGGTTGATGTAATCCTTTAACAGACCTAGTTTTCAGTGTATATAAACAGCCTGAGAAATAAACGTGGTGCACATTTGGCATTGGCTGATGAGTCCTTCCAAAGGCCTGCTTTTCTATCATCTTTTTTTCTACATCCTAACCTTTCTGGTTCAATGACCCCGTTGCTCTGCCCAGCTGGCCCCAATAGTGTCAGAGGAAGGAAAATGAGAGGTGGAGCACGGAGGACCTCAGGTCAGTGAATGACTCCAGATGATGTTATAATGGTAGATTAACATCTCTGTAAAAAATGTTGTCAACTGCACAAGATGAGTTCTAACATAAACTCTGGTATCTAGCAGATGGTGACATGTTGGTGTAAGTTCCTATACCATCAATAGATGTTGGCAGTGGATAAACTGTGCAAAGGTAGGGTTGTGAGGCCTGGAAAGTGCTTGGGTATCTGCCTCAATATGAATATTGACCAAAAAGTGTTTTTTAAAAAAAATCTGTGAAGGTAAGCTTTTAACTTTCTCAATGAAAACTTGAAAAATAATTACTTAGATAAAAAAGATTTAGCAAAAAGCAGAATCAAACTCAAAACCCATTTTATCTCCTAAGTTAATATCTTCTAGAACCAGGAAGTGTCTAGGCCATCATGAATACACTTAAGGTCTTAGGAGCAAATTGGAAGCTCATTGGTAAAGGAGTGCATCTTTTAAGGTGAAAGGGGACAATGTTGAGATTGTAACAAAAAAGTAAGGAAACAATTTTTATGTATATGGGGGGGTGGTAGGGTGGGTAGGGCTATGGGAAAAAATGAGAATTAAGTTGTGTCTTATACTGGTACAAATCCCCATTATGGAGTGCAATCATGATGTGTATATTTAATGTACCAATAAAGATAAAAAAAAAAGGAGTGCATCTGAGCAGCATAAATGCAGGCTCTGGTCTCACTTTAATTGCATGTTTGTCCATGTAGCCATGTGCACAGAGACATTCCACTGTCACAGTCATACCTCTAAGTATGAGTATAGGGCCCTGTTTTTCTTGGTCTACTTCAAATGTACAACTTCATGTTGATTCATATGGGTAAAGTATAACTCAAATGGAATTTCTATTCTTAGTTGTAACCCAAATGAACAATGGTCTTATTTCTTCAAAGTCATTTCATAAATATTTAGGTAATGGTCTCTAAATAACTATTAATAAAAGTATAGTCCATGACTGGGGATTTAGCTCAGTGATTCTGGCATCTGTCTTGCAAGTGCAAGGGTCCAGGTTCAAAACCACACTCAACAATGCTGGGCTTGGAAACTCATGCCCACCAGCAATCAGAACCACATATCATAGTGCCAGTTTGGTGGCTTATGCCTATAACCCTAGCACTTAGGAGGCAAAGGCAGGAGGACTGCTGTGAGTTCAAGGCTGAGTTCAGGCCAGCCTGAACTACAAAGCAAAGCCTTGTCTAAAAAAAAAAGATATGGTCCAGTCTTGTTCTTATCTATTAATTTACTATGGTTAGACAAGATATGCTAGAAAGCTTTATTATAGCTTTATCTATTGCCACAGAAGAGCTCAATGAGTGTCTGTGTCATTCTCAGAGGCAACAGGCTCACTTGATATGAAAAGGCACTTTCTCTCCTAAGTGTACGGAGAGCACTGACAGCAAGTGAGGAGGACTGCCCTTCTTCCTAACACCCTGACTGACAGCGCTCTTGTGCTGAGTGTGATCATATGCACCTCATTCTGTCTGAAGTAATGGGCCATGCAGATCTGAATACTGCCTTAAATGTTCTACCATTTTAGCACTGGCATGAGAGAGAATCTAAATGGAATGTCAGTCAAATTTGACGTGTCTCTGCAGCTGTGAGCTTCAGCTAAATAATCTCTGCCCTGTTTTTATCACATAGATTTTTATGAATCCCACAGTCCAAATTCAAATATTTCAATTTTCTCTCCTATGATTTTAGAGTCTCTTCTGTACAAATAACTGTGGTGGCAACACTACTTCTAATTCATGTGAATGACTCAAATATTCTTTGTTCTCTTTTTAGTTTTTTAAAAATAGTCCCCAATTTATAAAAAAATGCTGTTTGTTAAGAAGACAAGTAATTTCATTTAATTCATATGTTTTTTTCATATTGCTTCTAAAATCTCAACTTCTTTGAAAATTAGAGACCAATTTATTACAGGTAAATGGATAAAATAAACTCAAAGTTTGTCTCTGTATTTAGTATATACAAGAGGCATTTGTTTAATAAGTTTATATGTTTCTCACAAATATTTAGAATATATTTTATATGCATTTATTTAACATAAATTTGTTGAGATATTTGATGTGAACTATTACAGTCTCTTTCTTACTGAATTTTTCCATCAGGCACAAGGAACCATCTTCCCAGCTCCTAATTTCAACCCCATGATGGATGCACAGATGTTAGGGGGAGCCCTCCAAGGATTTGGTAAGGCTGTAAATTTCTCTATGTTGCTGCAGTATTGTTTTTTTCCCTGGATTTTGTAAAATAGCTGCTGTTTTACAAAAGGCAGGTAAATATTAAACCAAATAAAAATGGAGCAGAGAAGTAGAGTGAGAATGTAAAAGTAGAAGACAGTAGTGGTGATCAGATTTGTCTCAAGGAATAGCAAAACAGATCTTGACACATTTGCCTTTGTCTCTCAATGCCTTGTGACTTAGTAAATGACACTGGAAACCAACAGCACCAATAGAAATGCTCTGGAATGAAACATCCCTGCTGAATATTGTGTTTGTTTTCTAGATTGTTTTTGCGGCTACTGCCCCTTTCAGTAAAATCAAACCAGTGGATCACCCAAGTGGGCCTACTATCTTGTGTCTCTGTAAATTGGCCTCATAATCTACCTGAGCAGGATGCTCCTTTCTTCCCTTGTCTGTTTTTGACCCAAATCCCCTCTGCATCCTGGTGAAATGAGGTTTCCTCTTCACATCCTTCTCTGAGCACTCAGAGCAGACCAGCTGTGAACTCCCCAGTCCAGCTTCCTGGCCCTGGTAACCTCTCCTCTCAGCTGATACCCCGGAGTTTGTATCACACACTGCTTGGACTGAGCCCTGGGAGCTGGGAGTGTAGCACGTAGGTACTTAACAAATGCATGTGTGTTGAATGAGACTGGAGTTAGAAAAGAGACATAGAAAGAAGATCAGAGGAAAACCATTAGATCTTTTTCAAGATTCATCTTTAAAGTGTGATTTGGAGACCTTAAATATGCACTTATTTTTCTTAAGTGCCACTCATATTAAGAAGACTTCTGGTGAGGGGGCCGGGGAGTTAGCTCAGTGGTTCCAGAGCCTGTCTTGCAAGCGCAAGGGCCCAGGTTCGATTCCCCGGTAACCACATAACAATACTGGGTGTGGAGACTCTCGCCCACCAGCAATCAGTACCACATACCACAGTGCCAGGCGTGGTGGCTCACGCCTGTAATCCCAGCACTCGGGAGGCAGCGGCAGGAGGATTGTGATGTGAGTTGGAGGCTGAGCTCAGGGCCAGCCTGAACCACAAAAGCGAGACCCTGTCTCAAAAAACCTAAAAAAAAAAAAAAAAAGAAGACTTCTGGTGAACATGAGAATAAACACAAACACAAAAAAACAGAAAACAAATGCTGCACAACATGCAAAGCCTTTCAGAAGAAAGCAAGCTCCTGAAAAACAAGGTTGCCTTGCAGGAACTGGATGTGTGTGCACATAAACACATGTTACCACACATGTCTGTATTTGATTCTCTGGCAGTGTACTTTAGGAAAACAAGGAAGAATTATAAACATGTTCTCTCAAGTTTATACGAAGAGTTTGCAATATTTTCTGGCTTTTAAAATACCAATCACCACAAAAAACATATAGAAGTGAGATAATAAAATGTTACTCACTTTTTCTTGAGGAGAAAAAATTTTTGCTCTCGAAGTAGAGGTCAGAGTGATCTGTGCACCATTTTTTTGTCTTTGTTCAGGTTCCAATTTTCTTGTCATTGCAGTTTTAGGGTCAAAATATGGGTTCATTTTTGACCATTGCAATTTCTTGCCTGTTAGTGCTATAGGCTGAAGGACTGAAGAAACTTTGATCGCAGAGCCCATGTAGCAAGTCCAAGCAGGAAAATACTCAGTGCACTTTAATAGTCTATCTATCTTAGTAACTTTAGCAAAGTGCAATTGAAAACAACACCGACTAGTGTTTTCCTTGGATCCTGTTTTGATTTGAAAAATCTGAGAGAAATAAAATGAATGTAAAGCAAATAAAAATGTGATTTTAATGAACACAGTGTTAAATTATATGAGAATTTATGGTACTCTTCTCAGTGTAAAAGAGAACACTTCTCAGGCAATATTCCTTAATAATGCTGCCCACTTCTCTGTTCCCTGTCACCAGATTTGGCATTATTATTTGTCTTTTTTTTTTTTTTTTTTTTTTTTTTTTTTTTTTTTTTTTTTAGCTTTTTGACACAGGGTCTTGCTGTGTAGTTCAGGCTGGCCCTGAGCTCAGCCTCAAACTCACAACAATCCGCCTGCCTCTGCCTCTTGAGTGCTGGGATTATAGATGTGAGCCACCTCACTCAGTACTGTGGTATGTGGTACTGATTGCTGATGGGCGTGAGTCTCCAAGCCCAGTATGGTTGTATGTGGTTACTGGGATCGAACCCAGGCCCTTGCAAGACAGGCACCAGAACCACTGAGATAAATCCCTGGTCCCATTATTTGTGCATTCGTAAAACAACTAGGTGGCACTTACTTCATATTTTTCAGTACATACTTTTGCCAGGTTATCTCTGGAAGGTCTTTGATGACTAGACTCATTTTTAAGTTTTTATTTTTAATATACCTAAAGACATGGCACACATATAATTACCCTTTCCTTCTATGGTGCTGTGCACAATGAATGAGGAATATCCACACCTTCTCTGCAACTTGTTCACTACTAGGTACAAGGCTAGCTGTAGGATTTTGGGAAATCCCTGTATCCACTGAATGAAGTTTCCTCCTATTGCTGAGAAGATTTATTTAACAGATATCATAGTTTATCAAAAGCTTCTTCATCTGAACACATTCCTGTGGTTTTGCTCCTTAGACTATTGATATGATATTTACATTCTTTGACTTAGAATGTTGGACCAGACTTGAGTACCTCTGTAATTCAACTGTACATTGTTGTGCTCATTTCCTAATTATTTACAAGTTTTTACATATTTTTCAGAGATGTATTTCAGTGATTTTTGTTTTGTTTTGTTTTGCTTCACGTAATTTCTCTGGTTTTGGTATTAGAGTTAAACTGAGCTCATAAATTCAGTTAGGAAGATTTTTTTCTTCTGTTTCCTCTTTAATAAAAACTAGAATTTCTCCTTTGGAAGACTGTTATAACATACCAGTGAATAAGTGATTTGGTCTTAGTGTTTTGACAGTCTATTATGTATTGATTCAGTTTCCCTATACATACAAGATTGTTCAGATTGTCTACTTTTTCTTGAGTTTGAATACATTGTGTTCATGAAGGAATAGATCCATTTCATCCAGCATACCAAATTTTTAAGCAGAGAGCTGTCCATCATTCCTTTATTATCCTTCCAATACTCTTAAGATCAATTGTGATGGACTTGCTTTCATGTCTAGTACTGGTATTTTATGTCTCTCTTTTCCTTAGCCTGGGTAGAAAACTGTAGATTTTACTGATGTTTTAGAAGACCCAGCTTTAGTGTTATTCATTTTCTCTATTGATTTTCTATTTCTAATTTTAGTTTTATTTTTTTCTCTTAATAATTTTAAGTATAATTAGTACATCTTTTCAATTTCCTAGACCTCGTGTTTTGCTCTTTCTTTCATTTATGCATTCAGCATTATAAATTTACCTCTGAGCATCATATTTGCTTCTTCACACAAATTGCAATAACCTGTATTTTCATTTCAATGTATTATTTTCTAAAATGTTTGTTTTACTCAAAAGCATGTTATTCAACTTACATATTCTTTAGGGTTTCTAGTTATCTGTATTTAATCATTCTTAGTGATTTCTATTTTATTTCTCTTCTGACTTAAAAGCCTATTACATACGGTCCATTTAAACATAGGTTTTCTGTCCCAGAATCTGGTCCATCTTAGTGAATATCTTTTGTGAACCTGAGGATATTATATTTTGCTGTTTTTGCTTTGGGTATTGTGCTCATATAACAGTCCAATCAATCTAGTTTATTTTTCTGGATATAAGGTAAATATAAAATGTAATATTTCTTTAGTTAACCATTAATTGTCAAGAAATAATATAACTTGAAATATGGGTAGAAATATTACTATGCATATGTTTAGAAAAATAGTTTCTTTATAATAAAAGAAAAATAGTTTCTTTTCAGATGAAAGAAAAAATTATATATTCCTGCTAAACCTCTAGAAAAGAAAAACACTCAAATAACTTGACAGATATAGCATGTTAGTGACAGAAAGACCATGTTTTCAAAATTGATTCTTAACTTTATAATTATATTAAAACATTGTAATAAAATATTTAATAGCCACAGAAAATCATTCTAAAATACTTCTAGAAAAATAAATAAATAGGAATTGTAATGAAAATTTATAAATTAGGGGTAGTTGAGAATAGGCTCCTTAAATGTTAAAAATGTTTATATGCAAAGCTCAGAAGGGGTCTGACCAAATGTGAAGAACACAATAGAGACAGACACAAAACCAAGGCAGAGAAGCCCAGTGTGTTCAGTCAGCTTTCTGTCCATGAGATCAAATACTTTCACAACTGAAAGCCAGAAATGGTCGTATGATTTCAGAGGTTTCACTCTGGGCTCAGTGGTTCCAAAGCAGAAATGTCAGGGCAGAAGTGAGACAGAGCAGAGCTGCTGAACACATGGTGGTCAGAGACAAGAGCATGGGGAAAGTGCTGGAGAGGAAGGACCAGCAGCACTTCCTGAGGTCCAACTTCTGCCATCCACACAGACACCCAAAAGTGTGAACCAGCA
>PVIR01039123.1:0-14119 GCA_004026965.1 Petromus typicus | reverse complement strand
AAAAAACCTAAAAAAAAAAAAAAAAAAAAAACTTCAAACAGTGATGTTTTGGTTTTGTTTGAAAGTCATTTTAAATTCCTTCATTCAAATCATCCTCACCCATGGAAGATTAAGGCATGATTGGACTTCATCCTAATGTAGAGAAAAAATTAAGATAAAAATCTGTAGGACCAATAATTCAGAAACATGAGATAATCAAACTTTAAAACAGCAGTATTGAGGCCGGGGAGTTAGCTCAGTGGTTCCGGCGCCTGTCTTGCAAGCGCAAGGGCCCGGGTTCGATTCCCTGGTAACCACATAACAATACTGGGCGTGGAGACTCACACCCAGCAGCAACCAGTACCACATACCACAGTGCCGGGCGTGGTGGCTCACGCCTGTCATCCCAGCACTCGGGAGGCAGAAGCAGGAGGATTGTGATATGAGTTTGAGGCTGAGCTCAGAGCCAGCCTGAACCACAAAAGCGAGACCCTGTCTCAAAAAAAAAAAAAACCTAAAACAGCAGTATTGAGAGAAATGAAATATTTCCAGGTTATGTAATAGAAAATATAATTGAGCTAAAATAAGATAGTCTTTAATTAAAACTTTTGATGCTTTCTACATTAATCTTTGGTTTGGAGCTGCTTATTCTGGAATTATTTTTTTTAAGCAGATGAATTGAACTTTGAAGCGTTTGAAGCGAACTCACTATGTTTTAAGGCTGGTTTACTCTGATGCTCTCAGCAGTTGTGAAGCGTTTGAGCAGAGATGTTGACAGCTGAAATGAAACAGATGAAAAGACATCCTCTTTGGTTCATTTTTTCCTTAGGAGCACCATTTAAACTCCGTACAGACAGTAGGGCGATTCTTTTTTTTTTTTTTTTGGTGGTGCCAGGGATCAAACTCGGAACCTTGAGCTTGAGCTTGAGCTTGCGCTTGCCAGGCAGGCGCAGCACCACTGAACTACATCCCTGGCCCAGCAGGGTGATTCTCATTGGCCTTCTTGGTCTGGGTCTTGGAAAGTTTTATATTGCTTTCTTCTGGGGAAGTCTTTTGCATAAACAATGCTAATGTAAATGCTAGTTGTCAGCTGCTGGTTGATGCTGTGTCCCTGGTGTTCCATACAAGCTGCCTTGATTAATCGTGCTAACACTCTTAAGAAATCTCACGCTTACAGAAGAAAAAGTTCCAAGTCAGTTATAGTAGTAAGAATGCTGCCATGGGGTTCTCCATAACAGGGCAAGGATTCTCTGCATCTGGTGGCATGGGGAGGAGAAAACAGCATGCAGGCCAACGGAGAGTAAGCTGATAAAGATGAGGCCTCCAGGCTCTTGAGGTGTTTGGTGTTCAGAATGTGTCTGAAACATCCACCCACAATATGGGAGACACGCGCACAGTGGCTTCTGTCACCCACTAGTTGCGTACCACTTCCCTCAGAACTTCAGAGCTGTACTGGCTTAGAGATTCCCTGGGATTCAGAGGATACTCTGACCAGGAATGGCCTGAAGAGGCACTGTGGCCTTCTGGACAGGCTTCTAGAAGGCTGTGGCCACATTCCATAGCCATCCTGGACAGCAGAAGTGGCTAAAGGTCCACAACGTCTACTGAAGGGATAGATGAGCACCCGCTTGTCACTGAAGACTTGGGACATGTGTGGGAGTGGGGAAAAGCACACGCAGAGCTATGGTGTGTCTTGGAGGAGGGCGGGGGAGGCACTGTCCCTGCAGTTGGGCGCTAGCCCAGATCACTCCAAGCCACCCCGCAACATCACATGGAAATGTATGTGTAAACCCTGATGCCAGTGTTGTGCCTCCTCAGCTGAGCTGGATGCGGAGCATGAGCACAAGGTCCTGGAAATGGAGCATGCCCAGCAGATGAAGCTGAAGGAACGGCAGAAGTTTTTTGAGGAGGCATTCCAGCAGGACATGGAGCAGTACCTGTCCACGGGCTACCTTCAGATCTCTGAGAGGCGAGGTAAGTGCAGGCAGTGTGGAATCAAGTCCCGGGAGACCCAGGCTGTTAGTATACCCCACGTCAAAGTGTACACACCAGGACCTGTCTCTCCTACCTTCCTTCTGTCTCTTTCTAGTTCTAGTTGAAGATTTAAAAAGAAAAGTTCTGAAATTACAAATGATAAGCCAGCGGTGGTGGTGCACACTCACAGTCCCAGCACTCAGGAAGTAGGGACAGGAGGATTGCTGTGAATTCAAGGCTATTTGGGCTATATAGTGAGCTCAAGGCCAGTCTGAACTACATACATAGTGAGACTCTATCTCAAAAAACCAAAAAGTTAATAAAATAAAATTACAAACTATGCTTACACAAATTTGGGGAAGCATTTTTTAAATTTTTATTTTATTTACTCTGTTATTTCTTTGGCGCTGCAGATAGAACCCAGGGTCTTATATCTGCTAGAGAAGTACTCTACCACTGTACATACCCAGCTGGAAAAAACATTTTTAGGTGAAAAAGACATTATTCATAATTCCAAAGCATAGTGAAATACCTGTCACTATTTTAGTGTGGTTCTTTCCAGTGTGTGTTTGTGAATGTATTTATGTAATTGGTAGCAAACTACACACCTCCATAGTTTTGTGTCTGACTTTTTTGAATATTGTATAAGGTTCTTCGCACCATTATTAAACATTCTTGGGCCGGAGATTTAGCTCAGTGGTTCTAGCATCTGCTTCGCAAGCGCAGGGTCTCTAGTTTGATCCCTGGTAACCACATACCCGAGTGCTGGGTGTGGTGGCTCACACCTGTAATCTCAGCACTCAGGGAGGCAGAGGCAGGAGGATTGCTGTGAGTTCAAGGCTGGCCTGAGCTACATGTAGAGTTCAGGGCCAGCCTGAGCTACAAAATGGGGCCCTGTCTCAAAAACACAAAATAAAAGTTCTTGGGGGCTCAGAGAGATCACTCAGTGGCAGAGCACATGCATAATGTGCATGAGACTTGGGTTCAGTCCTGGAGGTTGAAGAAGGAATTCATTGACAGGGTGTTTTACAGGTATATCTTCCCCTCCAGAGCCAACCTATTCCAAGGACACAGCTGTCCTAGTACCCACCCCCCACCCCCCACGAGGACAGGTTCTAGAACCTGCACAGATACCACATAGTGCCTTCACAAAGCCCCTTAAAGACAGTGGTGTTGTATTTGCGTAGAATCTCTACGTGTCCTCTCGTGAGCAGTAAATCATCCCTAGGTCACTCACACCAAGAACTATGTATCTGCTGCGTGCAGTTTTTATACCATATCCCTTAGGGAATAATGCGCAGGAAAACATCTGCACACATTCAGGCCAGACACAGCCACTGCAGATCGGACACATTTTCAACCAAAGGCTGGTCCTGCCTCTGACTATGGAACTCATGGGTGTGGAGAACTGGTTCTGGTCATTTCTAGTGCTCAACATGGAGGTTTCCTACCTCTGTAAACGGTGCTGTGAGGGCAGCTACATGCAGAAGTAAATGAACCAACAAGAGGGAAAATGAACACCCTGCGCTCTCCCTCCACACACAGCCATGTGTACACGCGCAGGTGCCTAGTAGGCGGCCACATGGCCGGTCGCCTCAGGCAGCTCGGATATGTGTCTGAGGTCCCTGTGCTGAACATCTCAGTGCCGCAGGTCCCCCTCACCCAGGACTCTACCCAGCTGTTGACCTTTCCATACCCTCCTTATCTCTGTCACTTTGCTTTGTCCTTTCCTTGTCATTTGTGTCCCCTCCCAGGAAAGGATAAAGAAATGAAAGGGTGAGAAGAGGAACACTGGTGTGCTAATGGATGCAAGTAGCCCATCAGGGGGCGCTGCTCTTTCCACTTCTGGGGGTGGCACCGGTTTGAAGATGCCCATCTGCAGCACCCTCAGCCTCATCCTGTGTACTCTGATGGCAACAGTGCTGAGTGCCCTGAGCCTCAGGAGGCTGGTTCCACAGCCGGGCCTCCATAGCCCGAGGGAGGAAATGAGGGTGTGCCGGGCATTTGCACCCTGTCCTCGCCACTTGGCTTGGCTTGGCCTGCCGTACAGAATACTGGAGACTGGGTGACCCAGTCCACAGAAATGACCTCCCCCAGCTCAGGAGACATGCGTGCCATGTCTGGCAAGGTGAGGCTCCTGGCTCCCAGCCAGCCCCTTTTCAGTGTGTGTCACACACCAGAGGAGGGGCTGGCCAGTGACCTCATCTGATCCGCCGCCTCTGGAAGCCCATTGCCAGGGCTGCAGCAGCCTCCTCAGGCAGAGCTCAGTGCCAGGCCAGGAGGCATGTGGCAGTGCCTGTTAGGTGTCAAACAGTGAAGTGGTTGAGTCTTCGTGGTTTTGAGGATCTCAGGAATAATTTTCAAGTTTAAGAAGTGTTTGGCTCATTCTTTTAAGGGTAAAAAAAATAATGGGGAGCCAGACACACGTGGCCAATATGTGGTTTTAAAGTATTGATGTAGAAAGTTTCAGGCCTTGGCACTTTCAGCTTTTTTGCCCCATCAAGAGCTGATGCGACCTCCACACATGGTCATCCGCCTCACCACGACTTCCCAGCCTGATGGTCACACCTCCCTTTCTGAAGGTGGCACCTTCATGTTGAAGGATGAAAATGAGTTTAATTTAGAATACTTAAAGTTAAAAATCTCTATAGTAAACATGGTGTTTGTATTCATTCCACTAACTCTGAAATAGAGGTCTAAGATTTTTTTCTCATTGGCAAATTATCATTTTTTAATTAAGACAAGGCCGTGGAAAATTGTACTCAGTGACCCAAGGAAAGGGAGAAGGGCCTCTCTGTAGCCACCTGGATGCCATGAGCTGGAGGAGCGGGAGGCCAGGGGCTGGAGAGAGCAAGGAGCTGTGTGTGTGGGACCAACAGGAGCTTGTCACACCTGGCCGAGGATCTCCTGCTCTGTGTGTCTCTGGCTCTCTCAGGAAGGCCCGCATACTGCTTTTGTCCAGAGAGGAGAGGTCCTGTTCAGTACTGTCTCTTCCGCTCAGGGATCTATAGTTAGATGTTGGGTCCAATGGCTGCTAGGTCAGCAGAGCTGCCTGTCCTGGAGCCAGAGCTACCCTGTGCTCTAGGGACTCTGCTTTGGCCCTCTGAGGCTACACAGTGGCCCAGCGCACTGGGCAGAAAATGAGGTCACATTTCTGCTAGGGGAGACATTAACACAAGTTAGGAAAGATAGAATTGATAGATAAAAATGCACCTAAAGTAAAATTCACTGTCCCCATAGACATTCTAGAATGCATTGAGGACTTAAAATTGTTGCTAGCTTGTGATTTTTGTCTTGATATAATTATTTCCCCATGAGTTTTATTTAGAACTTCGAAAATTATCATTATCCATTAATGGTTTTCAGTTTAATTAGAAAGTATTTTAAATATTCAGAAAAGAACTAATGATAATGTAACATACGCACGTTTCCAGACTTACATGGTAATTACTTGCTGCAGATCTTTAAAGAATGTTATGCGATATTGCAGACATAAAGGCATAATTAATATCCACATACCCCCACCTAGCTAAGAAAAGGAAATTTCACCAACCCAGGGCTGCTCCTATGCCCTTCTGATCACTCCCTCTGCCAGCCTTTATACACTTAGAATTTCCAGGTGACACATGGTCATAGGAGGAGTGATACAGGGCATGTGTTTTGTGCACTTTGCTCTCTGAGGCAGGCATCTGTGTAAGCATTCATGTTGATACTTCCAGCTCAAACTTGATTTCCCTTCTCATTTACACTGAGGAAATACACTACCATGTATTTATTAACGTGCTGAGTATGTGTCTGCCACATATTCAAGTTTGTGCACATAGCTTTAAAAACTTTTTTTGAATTAAGCTGCTGTGGTCATTCTTACTTCTCTCCATATGCACGTGAGGGTGGCTTGGGGCCAGCTTCGTGGGCCTCTGCTTTCTTCGTGAAGGTCTGGGAGAGGCCAGGGACTCAGCATTGTCAGCATGTTGCTAGATGCTGAGCCTGCTGGTCTGGAGACTGCTCTTGGAGAACCACTTCTAGGGCAGCAGCTACTCATGTGACGCGATACATCTTTACTAGACTCTGCTATATTGCCTGCTAAAGTATACATCAGTCTACAGTGTCTGTGGTGATTACATCTTTGTCAACACTTCAAAGTGTCAAGATTTAAATTTTCTTGTCAAATAAAAAAATAGGATGAGGAGCGTGGGATTTTATCTCAGTGGGACCATACTTGTGTTGTAGGATCAAGGTTCTCATTTCGATCCCTAGTATGGGGGGGGGGGCGGAATCAGAAAAAAATAGAATGAAATATTTTGCTTTTTGATTTTCCTCTGTTGCTCATTTTTCTCTTTGTCTTTATTGACACTTATGCCTATGGCTGTTGCTCTTTGCTAGTTCTCTCATGTGATGTCTCATTTATTTTACAAGTGGTCTTTGGCAGTTTTGCTCATGGTTGGTACTTTATCTTAAACCCTTAGAGCCACATTATCAGGACATTCTCCTGGGTTTGAGAGTTATGTTCTCCTTTTCCTCTTTGGTGTACTGCCAGTCAACTTGTGTCACACATGGGGGCCGTGTCCACTTTCCTGTCACGCCTTTCTGTACAGCGTCCTCCCCCCCACCCCCCGGCCAGGACCCACGGACTCCTCTCCTTGCACTTCCATCATCCTGTTGTCCAGCCCTGAGTCAAACCAGATTGGCTTGTAATTACTCAGGAAGCCCCAGGTGCTGGCTAAGGGCATTTGTCATTGTCTGCACACCACTTGGCTTGTTGAGATGGGGCAAAGGGTGCTACAAGGGCTGGGGTGCTATCACCCTGCGCACGTTCCACACAGCCCCACATGCAGAACGACTTGGCCCAGGAGTCAGCTGCAAGTCTTGGTCCCCCTGCTTGCACCCTGCATAGGTCATTTATTCTTCCATTGACTCAGCTGTCCTAGGGGCTAGCTCCTTCTTCATATGAAGTCTCGAGTTGTTTGGAAAACTTTGGAGTTGAGGCAGCAGCACGTTGAATTGCTGGACTGATAAGCCGGCGGCTCCATGGAGCTGGGTTTTCTGAGTTGTTGCTCATTGCTCTGGAGCATGGAAGATGTTGCTTCTGACCAATTGCTGCTGTTTGAAGAACTGTTCTCATGGTTACAGAATTTCTGTTCATAAATTTTGGCACATTTTACATGGAGTTGTCTTTAGTTTTTAAATATATTACCTGAACATTGTCCACAGAAATTATTAATAAAGCGCCAGGGATTTAGCTCAGTGGTTCCAGTGCCTGCCTTGCAAGTGCAAGGGCCTGGGTTCCATCCCTGGTAACCACATACAACAGTGCTGGGCGTGGAGACTCATGCCCACCAGCAGTCAGTACCACATACCACAGCGCCGGGTGAGGTGGCTCATGCCTGTAATCCCAGCACTTGGGAGGCAGAGGCAGGAGGATTGCTGTGAGTTTAAGGCTGAGCTCAAAGCCAGCCTGAACTACAAAATGAGACCCTGTCTCCTAAAAAATAAAAATAAAAATTACTAGTAAATGCTTTTCTCTGTCTTCATCTTTAGGTGTTCTTCCGTAAGGAGCATCTGGTTGTTCCTTGTTCTTTCGTTAATTTTTCCTATTTAGTTTTCTTTTCTTTAAATATGTTTGATATTTTGAGTTTTCAGGTCAGGGGTTCAAAGCTATCAGTTTTTTGTTAAGGTACCATTTTAGCTGAACTCGTTTTTTTTGATGAGTGAATTTTTCATTAAGATGCCGTATTTTGTAAACTTCTAAAAATGATCCTGGAAAAGCTTCAGAAACTTCTTTTCCTATTATCTTTCGGTTACTGATTTCTAATTCAATTCCATTATGATTTGAGGATGGGTTTTTTTCCCCATTACTGATTTTCAGACAGCTACTCAGTCATAAGAAGTAGCTAACACCCTCCACGGATACTGTTCTCATTGTTGTTCTGGCAGCTTTTGTTTTAAAAACAGTCAAAATTCATGGAGAAGTTGTGAATAATCACCTGGGTAATTGTTTCCCTTCTCCCGCCCTCCTGTTTTTAATGTATCTCTTAGTGGCTCTTAATGGTTCTGGCACTTTCCTCTTTACCTAGCAGGTTTACCTTCATTTGCAGATAGTTACTGGCTTACCTGGTTTTCCTTGCCGTTAGTGGTATTTTCCTGAGCTCTTTATTTTCCTTCCTCTTAGGAAACAGTCTGGGCTGATAGGAGAGGCTCTGTCCCTTGAAAAACTGAAGTGAGAGCACTGGGCAAAAAGCAAGGAAGCCACATTGAAAGGCTTCCAAGGTTACAAGGCCCAACCCCGGCCCTAGGCCGTCCTCTGCCCGGGTCAGCCTGGTGAGAGCCTCCATCCTGGCTCCAGGGATGAAGTCAGGTCAGCACAGCCTGGCTCCTGTCTGCTGGGACCACGGAAACTGCAAGCTGTGCTTTTCAGCTAACAAAGAAATGACATTCTCTTGACTACTGTAGGGAGCAACTGTGGCCCAGGGATGACCTCCAAGTGCCCCTCCGCCGGGGGCCCTCCCACACTGCGAGCTCTCATTCCTTCCCACTATGCCTGCCTAGTCCAGGTTTTGTTTACTCACAGATTTACACACCTTTTCACTTGACATTCTTGCACTTACCCCTTCTCTTGGGATTCATCGTTTAGAATATATTTTCCTTTCCTAAATCTGTCCAAGTTTTTGTCTAGTTTGGAAAATATGTGGCCTCTAAGTCTTGTGACCTGTGAATGCGGTGAGAAGTCTGTGCATCATCTTATCTCTTTGCCAAACAGTAAAGGGAGTTACTGTCACCTGGCTCCTCCTCCTTTTTGTCTGCCATGATTGAATTTTTTAAGTTACTTGGCACATCTCAGAGGCTTAGCATGATAGTCACTTCTGTTTTGATCCTAGCTTTAATTTCCTGATATTCCACAAAGTCACGGAAGCTCTTGAGAGGGAGCGACACTATTGAGTCCTTACCACCCACCCCACTACTGTGTGTGCAAGTTCTGGCTTGTGTAGGACGGTGGGTTTGTACTGTGAGTTTATATTCACAGGAGACCTAGGAAAAGGCCTCCTGGTTGGGACAGAGAAACATCCCAAGGGCAGTAAAAACTTAAGCTAGATTAGAGCACCAAGCCTGCCCGGGGAGGAGGCTGCCCCTGCTGTGGGTGCAGCCAAGAGGGCAGGTATGGTTTGGACTGTACGCTGGTAAGTGGAATCGGCTTGATCCAGGTTAGCGCACCTTCTGAGTGTTGTATTACACCTCTGTCCGCAGAGCCCATGGGCAGCATGTCATCCATGGAGGTGAACGTGGACATGTTGGAGCAGATGGACCTCATGGACATCTCTGACCAGGAGGCTCTGGACGTCTTCCTCAATTCAGGAAGCGAGGATAACACCGTGCTGTCCCCTGGTCTAGGTAGGGGTCCCCAAATTAGCATGAATGAAGCCAAGACTAACATTTCTTGCCTTGGAGTAGATACCATTCATGTACAGATCTCTCCAAGCTCAACTTCTCCTGCCAGCGCTCTCCTCAATCCTGTGCCCCTCAGGGGCTGCTGAGAGCAGGGCATTCCTCTCTCCAGCCCACAAACTGATTCCAGCTGGGCCTGGTGGGCTGGCGCTCCTGCACAGCTCAGTCTGTGTAAAAGTTCTATCTTCCTCCAGCAGGTGCTAGGTGGAATTTCACATGCCAAGGCCCCGTGTATCCTCAGAATTCCTCAGCTTTGTGGCCATTAACCTGCAGCTTATGCCCTCCCCAAACAGTCAATGGGTGTTTATCGAAGCACCACGCCAGGCTAGGACCCACTACATTTAAATTCCAGACTTCCAGCCAGGTCTTGGGTCATCCCACGTGAGCTTATAAACTGCTTCCCATACATGAGGGAAGAAGGGCCAAGCTCAGGCCTCCTGGTGCTGCCTCAGGAAAGGCTCAACACTAAGCCCTAACTTCTCAGCTCCTGTCGGGTAGTATGTGAGATGGTGCCCTTCCAGGGAGGCAGTGGCCTGGGTGTGCACTCTTGTCCTGTTCAGGCTGGGACACTGGTGACAGGATGAGGCTGGTCCCTCTCCAGGAGCAGTGGTAACTCTCTCTGCATGTTCTCCTCACTCCAGGGAGAACTTTAGTCCCCGTAAGATTAGGGAGCAGCCAATTCCAGCTGTGGCTTCACACTGGAGTTAGTATCCTCCAGGGACTCCAGTACTTATCCTCACAAAGTTCCTGGATGTTTTGGCTTCAGAGGTGCTTTTGTCCTTGTCTGTCATAGGTAGCCAGCCCAGGGTGTGTGTGCAGCAGCAGGTCTGGTCAGTGGGTGCAGCCATTGGCTGGTAAAGCTTCCACCTGCAGTGTTTTGCTAACTGATTCCACCCCCCCTTTATTTCACAGGGCCTGAATCTGAATCCTATCAGAATAAAATCACTCTTCAAGTTCCAGATCCCACAGAATTACCTCCCAAGCCACCTTCCTCCCCTTCGGTCTCTGCCTGTATGGATGCCACAACCCAGGATGCTGAGAGTGGGGACAGCCCCCTCGTGCAGGCGGACGAGGAGGAGGTACAGGTGGACACCGCCCTGGCTACCTTCCACAGTGACAGCAAGGCCGTGTCTGATGTCAGTGGGGACAGCGACTCGAGTCCAGATGTCTGAGGGGAGTGGCCCTCAGTTTTACAGTTGCCAGTGACATGTGAGAGCAGCCGAGAAGAGCTGACAATAAAGCTTGAAGACTAAACCCAGAGCGTACGTAGCTGCTTTGTGCACAGGCCCCAAGGCCAGCGTGAGTACTGGGGAGGGGGCACTCGGGCCCGGGTTCCAGAGTGGCTGGTGAGGGTGGCCGGGCACAGCGGTGGCATGCAGCAGTGAGCCCTGCCCCTTCACAGGCAGAGGCCCTGCCCGAACATGGGTTTCCACCTGACCAGCCCATGGAGGATGCCCAGCCCCTGCCCTCCACTCATCTTCCACAAGACAGACAAATGTCCAAAAAACTGTTTTTATTATTAAACCTTGTAGTACAAACCTGAAAAGTAAACAAAAAACTGGCAATAAACCACATGAAGTCTTCCCTCTCAAGGGAGGGGTGCAGAGCAGCGCTAATAAATTAAATGTCAAACTGTAAGCCATAGGCGGAAGTTTACTGTCAAAAAGAGGGAAAAGTACACAGCAAGGCCATAAAAACCGGACAACCACATTGGAAAACACTTGACTGTTTATGTAATTGTTAAATATTCCAAAAAACAGTTCAGTCTTCTGCAACAACAACCAACAAAGTGGATCCTAGGACGTTCCTGGCTGTCACCACCGGCAAGCTCAGTGCAACATGGGTAGCTACGGGGTCGATGAATCCAATTATGAAACAAAGAACAGCTTGTGAAAACAATTTCCCTTTTTTATTCCACACATACTGTACACACAACCGGAGATGGGCAACAGCTACTCCATTATTATTTTGTTGTTGTTCAGTGATGTAAGCAGCACTTATAAATGTTACAAGAAAAACCCTGTAAGCATCCAATCCACCCGATGAAGAAACTGAAGTGTAAGGCTTTTCTTCATCTTGTCTCTCACCCTCCCGCTCCCCCCTCCAAGAAAAGGCTCAAGTATTTAAAACAATTTACAGGCATATGTACAAAAGGGATGGGATTTTTTTTTCTTTTTTCTTTTTTTTGTTACAACATGGACAGAAAAAATAGATAAGATGAGCGCAAATGCATTTTCACATTCAAAAAGAACTGCAGACCTCCTAGTGGCTCTAAACGTGATCATAAACAAAACATTTTAAAAACAGATTAATGCTGACTTGTGAAAGTGTGAAACAAACAGTGAGATGAAGATGGAATGTTAGGAAAGATTGCACGTCGATGACAAAGAAGCACTTGTGGCTTCAGTTTTTTTTCCTTAAGGATGCTATTGAAGGGTTTTTTGATAAAGTAGCCAACAGCACCAAAAAATAACAGAATGGATTTCCTAATGAAATCAGGCACAGGTCTCCGTCAGTGACCCTCCAGCAGGCAGTCTGTCTCCGTCTCCCGATGCATAGTGATTCAGCTGGTCACGAGAACCTGGTCACGCCACTCTCCGCCTTCAGCTGCCATAACGGCCCCGGACCAACGCGGGCCTCTCCGGTGTGAGAATACAAATTCATCTCGCACAAGACAGAAGAAAAGACAGCCAGAGTAAAGCCATTTCTTTTCAAGTTTTCCTGTGTGTATGTGTGTGTATGTGTGTGCGTGTGCACACGTGTCTCCTATCCCTTTTCTGATCTAGAAAAATCTGCTCACATGACTTGATGGATTTAAAATTTGTTCTCCAAACTTCACCCTCTTCAAAAATGGGTTAAAAAGCCTTTTTTCCCCAACAGTTACAAAAACAAAAAACAAAAAAAAGGGCTTCTGTCAGCCAAACAGGGGCAATACAAATTAATACAGCCCCCAAGGGTTTTTAAAACAGTGAATATACGGCAGTTTCAAAAATCTGACTGCAGTGTCTAGGTATTCTAAGTAAAAAAAAAAGTTCCAACAGTTTAATGCTAAAACAAAATTAGTTCTCTAAAACCAGAAGAAAATCTTCTTTAGAGCTAGTGCAAAGACAGCTTGTATCCTACAGCAAGTACTCCAAACTAGAATATAATAATTACAAAAAAATATATAGAAATCGACCATGGGGCTGGCGTCTTCATGAGCTCGAAGCACTTCTGGAGGACCCGGAGGCTGACAGCCGGGATGGCGGTACGTCCACGGTCGCTCTCTTGCGGGGGCCTCGTTTTGGTGTGGGTTTACTGAGACAGTTCTCAATGCTGCCATTCTTGCCAGATACTTTGCCACAGATTTGGTTGACGAGACTGATGATCTGTTCCTGCCAGGTTGGAAAGAAGACACACTTAATGCAACGCACTCTAAGGTGAGAGTGCAGGGCAGTCAGGCCCTGTCCCAAACGTGGCCCCGGAGCGTCTAAGCAGCAGGAGCTGGAGAACTGGCAAGGACAGCACTTCAGGAGGGGCCCACATGCTACCATCACCAGGCACAGGCCATCTGGGCTGCCTCTACCCAGTGAGAAGATCCGCGCGCCACCACAGCAAGAGGCAAACACTTAAGTGTTCCCTCCTCTGCAGAGATGGGGAGGCCACGAGCACTTGCATTCCGGTCCACCCCGAGAAAATCATTTACCTATTAGGAGCCGACATTAGATTTCACTCTATTTTGCCCATCCAGTTCCTTCCAGAAGCAAAGTGCATCTCCAAGAGACTTTCTGGGCCAGGTAACTGAAGCCCTGTGGTCCAGGAGAGGGGCAGTGGATCCTGGGTTGGGCCTAACGCCAGGCTGGCATGAGGACAGACCTCAAGTTCTCCAGATAGGGCCAGAAGTAAAGGCAGCCTTGCTGGAAAATGGCCCAGGTCAGCCTGACTCGGCTAGCAGGCAAGTGACCGAATGGCCCAAGGAGATCAGCGCCCTCCCCAGGAGCTTCCCAGGTGGCGGAGGTCCAGGCGGCTCTCCTCCTCCCCACAGAGGGCACAGCTCTCAAACGAGTTATGTACTGGTTACCCTACACGCTAGACTGTCTCCAGTTCAAAACAACCCCACACAGCTCTACTCAACAGCGGACGGGGTCTGCAGATGCTGGTTTCTAAACTTTTCCTCTCCATACCCATCAGACCCCAGCGTCAGAGTGCCAAGCCTGTGGGCTGTCCTATTTCCAGGAGTCTGGGAGCGGGGCCCGCCTGGCTGCACAGCTGGTAGGGAGAGCTGCGGCCTGGGCTTCAGAGGGAGCCTCACAGCCCACACAGGGCCAGCCCATGCGAGCCTGCTCAGGCTCGAGGGCTATCTTTAAGCATATTCTGACAGTTGCTGTGCTAATACAGAGAAACAGCGACAGTGGCAAAGGGGTTTTGCTGCCACTGCACACACTGTACAGCAAAGATGTAAGCAGACATGTTCAACGTTTCTGTCTTAGGCTAAGCCTATCTTAAAGCCTTGTCTGATTTCTTCCTACTTGGAGACCGGCCTGCCATTCTGGGACAGGTGGTCTGGCCTAGTGTGCTCAGGTGTGTGCTGGGCACAACCAGCGAGCGACCTTTCACAGCGGGGCTGAACCCAACTAGGAGAGGGGCCACACCGCCAGACGCAGCTCCAACGAACAGTGTAAGGTCCCAAGGACTACACTGCCTGGGAGGGAGGGACCGGGCAGCCAGGGTTGTGATGCCAGGCTGG
>PVIR01039122.1:0-14117 GCA_004026965.1 Petromus typicus | reverse complement strand
AGACTTTCACTTTGGACATATCAGATTTACAGAATGTTGTAATCATTCAGAGACTCAAAAAACTGAATAACCTTTTAGACAACTTTCATAGTATTAGTTTTTGAGATACTGGAGATTGCAAAAAAATGATGGTTAGAAGTCAACATGCAAAAGTGGAAGACAGCAGAAGTTATATTGGCTGGACTTTTGGTTCAAGTAATACTTCTTCTCTGGTAAGGGATTTTTAATAATTACAGGTTAGGAAAGTAACGTATGACTGAAATTATATTCATCACACTTTTTTTTCTAAAAGGCTATTTAGAAAGAAAAATATCCCTATCTTCAAGTACCAAAATTTTATCTTTATCCTTGAAATTTTTAAAAGTCACCAGGATATCTCTGGGGGCTTCTTTCTTCTCATTTAAATATTAAAGGTACCCCATGAACCCTCTTCATTTGCAAGGCTATGTTGTTCTTCAACTCTGGAAAGTTTTCTTTTATTATTGTTTCACTTTTGTATGCCTTGCCCTCTAAATTGCGTCTCCTGTACAGGCTTTCTTCATTTCTCTTTTTCTCTTTTCTTATCTTAATTTCTTTGGCTCTTTCCTCTGCATTCTGTGAGATGTCTGGATTTTTACATTTACTTTAACAATTTTATTTCGTGATCAACACCCCTTGTATGCTTTCTTTAAATGGAAGGCCATGTTCTCTTCCATGTGCTCTTATATTACCTGCTTTATAACTAAGCCCCTGTGGATAACTCTCTTAAAAGACTTTCAAAGGCTTTAGTTTCAGGGATCATTTCTATAGTTGGTTAAAGGACATTTAAGTTGGAGGCATATCAAAATGGCAGAGTGTCTGCCTGGCAAACTCGAGGCCCTGAGTTTGATTCCTAGTACCAAAAAAAGGAAAAGACATTCAGTACTTTCTAGATGATCACTGTAGAGTGGTACATCGGTAACAAGAAAAGGCATTTTCTTGATTACTTAGCTCTGTTCCTTTTTTCCAAACTGCAGTCTTACGATGTTATCAACAGCTCTTGCAATGAGGATCCAAAATGCAGTCTGAACTTATTGAATCTTTCCTTTAATCAAATTTATAGGTTAAAAGAAATCTCAGATGTTATAAGTTCAGTTTTTTGCTATAGATCCCATATGTAGTCTCCCTTCTGTGACAGTTCTCAAAATTGTTACTGAACATGCTAGTGCTTAGTCACGTGACATGGTAATTAGAAGAAAAAAATGACAAGCATAGCCAAATACTAGAAATTTTGAAAATTAAATAATACTAACAATAATTTTTAAAACTAATACAAAGTAATAATATTTGACCAGGAAAAGACAAGTAACTGTTCTGTTTGAAAAAAAGTGTTTTAAAAAGAATAGCAAGTATAAACCTCTAGAACCTTAAGTTATATTTAGATTTATACTTTATTTACTTCCTTCATAGGACTGAATCTTTCATAAAGAAATGTGACTGTCTTAGATGAGAAGGTATTCTTACCTACTCATAGATCTGCTTTTGACAAATGTATACATAAGACTAAAGAGTTACAAAATCGACTTTGTAGATATCATTAAAATTATGGCATTTAGAGAGAGCAATTACCCTGGATTATCCAAATGAGGCTAAAGTAATCACACAAGAAATTATTAATGCTGCTAGAAATTCCTTGCTGTTGTTAGAGGGTTTAGAGATACGTACAAGAAGCAATTGATCTTTCATTGCTGGTTTTTAAGATGAGAAAGAGGATCATAGCTAGGGAATGCAGGAAGCCTAGAAGATGGGAAGAGCAAAGAAACAAAAAGATTCTCACAAAAGGAACACATGTGGCTAAAATTTTGATTTTAATCCAATGAGTTCAGGTTAGATTTCTGACCTATAGTACTATAAAGCAATAAATCTGTTATTTAATCCACTAAGTTTGAGGTAACAAATAAGAATTTTTGGATTATATGGAGGGTTCTAAACACACACATCTACTGAGAACTACTGCTTCTCTCTTTCAAAGAAATTTGGGGACATGATTTCCCCGACACATACAGCCCTTCAGTGAGACTGTGGTAAATCTCTATGGAATGAATAAATTAAAACTGTTTGCCCAGTTCTACGGAAGAATGTGAACATTAAGTGTGTTCACATCCAGATTCTTGAGTAGGATGATGTATAGGGAACATATGACTGTCCTCCAAAATGAAATCATGTCTCAGAAAACAATTCTATTGAGCCATAGTTACCTCTGCACTTTATTTTTTTAAATCTCCTTTTTATGTTTTTTATCCCACCCACTTCCCAAAGTTGTTCTTACTTTTTTTTTTTTTTTTTTTCGTTTTTTGAGACAGGGTCTCACACTTTGTAGTTCAGGCTGGCCCTGAGCTCAGCCTCAAACTCACATCACAGCAATCCTCCTGCCTCTGCCTCCCAAGTGCTGGGATTACAGGCATGAGCCACCACACCTGGCACTGTGGTATGTGGTACTGGTTGCTGCTGAGCATGAGTCTCCAAGCCCAGTATTGTATGTGGTTACCGAGGATCAAACCCGGGTCCTTGCGCTTGTAAGACAGGCGCCAGAACCACTGAGCCAAATTCCTGGCCCTCCAGGAATTTGAAGGGCTTTCCTTTTCTCATGTATATCAACAGCTGTTGATTGATGAGCTGACAAGATGTTTTTTATTAACAGAAAAATATTGTTCCTTAGCTTCAGAAGGGGATTATTCAGTTATATTTATTTGCTTTTCAAATTAACATTGAAATATTTACTGGGAAGAGTTTGGGTTACTTTATAAAAATATTAGAAGGAAAATGACCACAGTGGAAACTAAATCCCTGCCTCCCAAAAGAAACATTCTTTTAAAAAGTATAAAGTGTGAAAATTAAATTTTTTGAAGAGCAGAACACAGAGCCTAAGTTACTTGGAGACATTAACTGAACCAAAGACACTTCATGAGAGTCCTAGGAAGAGAGCAGAGAAAAACATAATTGCTGAAAACTTCTCAAATTTGATGAAATACATGAATTTACACACCTACGAAGCTCAACAAACTCCAAGTAAGATAAGTGAAACAGATCCAAGGAAAAATACATGATATAAACTACAAAAGACAAACACAAAGACAATATCCTGAAAGCAGCCATAAAAAAAGCAAGCAATCTTTGAGTTAAAAAGAATTCTCAAATAAAATTGACAGCTGATTTCTTCTCATAAATAGTAGAGGCCTGATAGCAAGGGATGGTAAATTTAAATACATGAACAAAGAATGTCTCTATCAAAGCTCTTCTTCTTCAAAAAAAAAGAAATTAAGACATCACAATTGAATAAATTCAAAAGTTAAGCAAATTCACTTTCATTAGGCCTACTATATTAGAAATAATATAGGCTTTCAGATGCAAATAAAATGACACTAGACAATGACTCAGAAGTATGTGAAGATACAAAGTTCTTCAGAAAAGGCAAATAGATGGGCACATATAAAATTAATATTGCTGCCAGGTGTGGCGGCTCACGCCTGTAATCCCAGCAGTTGATGAGCAGAGGCAGGAGGATTGCTGTGAGTTTGAACCTTGCCTGAGCTATCTAGTGAGTTCAGGGCCAGCCTGAACTACAAAGTGAAACCCTGTCTCAAACAAATAAAACTAATATTGCTATACTATTAAATATAACTAACCTTTTTATTTCCTAGAATTTAAACACAAAATGCATAAAGCAATTATAAATATATGTTACTGGGCAAAAAAAGTCTTTAAAGATGCAATCACTGTGTGAAGAAGCAGGTGTGAGGAAAGAGTTGCATAGGAACTGGGTTTTTGAATGCTACTGATGTTAAATAGTATTAGTTCAAATTCCATTGCCATATATTTAGGATTTTTACTATAATTTTCAGGGTAGCCACAAAGAAAATAGCAAAAAATAAATACACAAATAAAATTAGAAAACAATCAGAACTGCGTAATTAAAAAAAAAAAAACAAAACACAAAAGATAGCAATCATTTTTTTTACCCTTAACCCCCAAACCAAAACTAGATGCTGTTTCGAACCAAAAAAAATAAGATGGCTTTCTTATTTTTACCCAAACTGATTTCCCAAATGGCTACATAAAAGCAACTATAGGTAAAAGGAGGAAAGTTCTAAAAGGATTCTATCAAAATGAGATATAAGGAGAGAGGACAGTGTTACAACTACAGAATATCAGACAAAAAAAGCAGAATACTGGAAGATTGGGGGCTTGTGAAGAAAGTAGAGAAAATGAGGGGAGTTTGAGTTCTGTAGGATAGCTTAGGAAGGGCCAGGTCTTTGAACTTCTTTGACTCCTGACACATAAGCCTACCAGAGATCTATATTTGTGTTCTAACTCCCTTACAAGGTTTGAATCAGGTCAACCTTTTTTGCAAGTGATTTACCTATAACAAAGTGATTGTTCTCTGTAGCTGCTACAGGGCCCAGCTCTCCATTTGTACCAAAGGAAAATTGAAAATCATTTTCAAAACAGATGACCCAGATTCCTCTAAAGGTTACCTTGTCAAGGAAATCTGATTTAAAATTCAGTTTTAACTCAGGGAGATAGAACTACTTTTCCACAAAAGCCTAGCCATGCAGTTGAAGGCCCAGATAGAAACCTGAACTAGTTTCTTGAATTTTCCTTGGAATAATAGGCATGTTCTGTTGAGGAAAAAACAGAGTTATTAGTGGATTACTAGAAGGAATACCATTCTGCTATTTTGGCTTGCAAACAAGTGATTAGCAAAATTTTGTTTTTGTTTCCAAACTCTGCATCAGGTTATAAACAAGACCATGGTCATCTTTCCCACACAAACACAAACATAGCCATCTTTACCAAAATAGTGGAACAAATTAAGTTCACAATAAATACAAATATCACTATCTGTATTTAGTGTGTGAGGGAATGGTCACAGCTGCAAATGTCCTGCAGAAAATAAAACTACTTGACTTAACCCAGTATTTCCCATACTTTCTTAATAAAACAACCATTTTATGTGCACTTTCTCTTTCCTCCTTCCTTCCAGTCAACACTCCCATGTAAGACTATATTCATCTCTTACCATATGAATAGAATTTATATGCTGGAATAGAAGTAACCACAGCCTGGCCAATAAAATGAAAGTAGAATGATTGTGTGACAACCTTTGATAAATCTCCTTTAATAAGAGTGGAAACATACTCTTTGTCTTTTCTTCTTTACTCCTTCTTCCATCTATCTGAAATTTAAATGCAATAGTTAGAACTCTGCCTACCAGAGAAGAGCCACAGTCAGGGAATGGTGATGGAAAGCAACCTGTTTCTCTCAGAGTCTTAAGAGTTTTGAGTTGCGAACTTTTTCTGTAGTCTTCTCTGATACCCCAGGATAGCACAACACAATTCCTCTAAAGTGCTGACTGATGTCTTCTCTGATACAATCTGCTAAATAAAACTTGTCTTTTATGCCCATTTAATAAATCCATTCTGATTAAGTTATAGTGGATACTGTATAGAAAAAGAACCTAAACTTAATTTTTTGTTTAGTGGAAAACAGATCATTACTGATTAGTATTAGATGTGGTGCCATGGATATGAGGAAGAAACAAGTAATTTTCTCATACTTGCCACCTCTGAGTTAGGCATACAACTCTTTCAAGTATTAGGGTTTATTTATTTATTTATTTGTTTATTTTGAGACAGGAACTTAGTCTATAGTTCAGGCTGGCCCCGAGCTCACTTTGTAGCCCAGGCTAGCCTCTAACTCACAGGAATCCTCCTGCTTCTGCCTCCAGTGTGCTGGGATTACAGGCGTGAGCCACCACGCCTCGCATTGTATGTGGTTATTGGGATCGAACTCAGGACCTCATAGTTGCTAGGCAGGCACCAGAACCACTGAACTAAATCTCTGACCCTCGAGTATTAGTTTCAAATAGTAAGAACCAACTTTTTGTTGCTGTTGTTTGTTTACTATTTTTAGTGCTCAACCTATCATAATGTAGAATGCATTTGCACACTTTTTAAAGACAAAGTGATCTCCAAATTAATTTTACCTCAGAGTAGTTTTTGTAGTTCAGGCTGGCCCTGAGCTCACTATGTAGTTCAGGTGAGCCTCAAACTCACAGCAATCCTCCTTGCCTCTGCCTCCTGAGGCATGAGCCATCACGCCTGGCATTGTGGCATGTGGTTAATGGAAACTGACCCCTGACCCTTGCACTTGCAAGGCAGGTGCCAGAAACAGAGTTAAATCCCTAGCCCATTTGCCAGATTAGTTTTATTCTTATCCATTCTCTCATGTGTACTTCAGTGGGAAAATCTGAGATGCCCTAGGAAATCAGGAAATAAAGCACAGCAATACTGTCCTATGGGAAAGGATGACATCAACATAATGATGATGTAGTTGGTTGTTATCTTTGGATCAAATCAGATAGGACTTTAAAAAATGAAAATATGTATATTTCCTCTGAACCAAATTTTGGTAAATAAAGACGAGAACAGACTGTGAGCTTGATGAAATGGTACCTGTGGCCAGTTGGGATCTTCCTTCCAAATCCTACAATTAAAGGGTTATGAAGAAGACCAAAGTGATACAGATTCATTCTCCTGTTTAAGATTCTTTTCCATTGCTGCAGACCTCAGTCTCTTCTTCCACCTGAGGGGCCAGAATCATCTATTCTCTACATTTTCTTGTTAGCAACATATCAAAATTTCTTCTAGCTTGAAGCTCCAGGCTCTGGTCCCTGTGTAAATCCTGTAATATATGGTAGTTATGTACTTGGTCTTCATAGCCAAGAGTCTGCAGAAGCAGACTTTTCCTTTCTATTACACTACACAGACACTGTGTTACTAAAGACAAAAGCCACCTTTTGATTTCTACATTCTTCAGATTCTCTTCAAAAGCATAGACTCAGAAGCCAAACAACCAGTGTTTAAATCCTCATTCTGCCTCTTATCAATTGCATGATCATTCTCAAATTATTTAATTTTTCTGAACCTCAATTTCCTCATTTATAAAACGGGGTTGTGAGAATTAAACATCATGTGGTTATTGGATGATTATATATTAAGTTCTTTTTTTTTTTCTTAGTTTTTAGTTTTTTGGGGGAGAGGGTCTTGCTTTGTAGTTCAGGCTGGCCCTAAACTCACTATGTGGCTCAGGCTAGTCTCAAACTCAGCAATCCTCCTGCTTCTGCCTGCAGAGTACTGCAATTATAGGTGTGAGCCACCACGCCCAACATTGTTGTATGTGGTTACCGGGGATCGTACTAGGGACCTGGCACCTGTCTTGCAACCACTAAGCTAAATCCTCGGCCCTGCATTAAGTTTTTATAATAGTGCCTGGGGTACAGTATACACCAGTCATGGTAAACCTATGGTCTGTGTACTGCAGAGGTACCAAAGTTCTCCCTGTAGGCATTCGAGCCAAGTTGTCTCAGGCAAGTAAGACTGACATAAGTCAGAGACTTATGTCTTTGACAAGTCAACAGCATACATACAACAGCAAAGATCACCTTGGCCAGGTATGGAGATGTACATCTGTAAACCCAGCATTCAGGAGGGTGAGGCAGGAGGATCACAGCAAGTATGAGGTCAGCCTAAATGACATAGCAAGACTCTGTCCTCCACCAACAAAAATCTTATTAAGTGTACAAAAGCTTCCAAATGCAAACTTACCTTCCAATAAAAAGCTGCTAATATCACTGAAAGTTGTTCTTGTATTTTAAAGACAAAAATATCAATGTGTAAAAAGTTTTTTCTAAATTTAAACTTCAGTATTCGGGGTTAATTGCAGTGCTGGCACTTTGTGATGAATAAGTGAGTTTTAGGTTGCAGTCGGGGCACGTGTCTCTAAAAGGTTCCCCATCAATGGTAATACCACAGGAACAAATCCAGTGGTGTGTCGTGTTTATTTCACCTGATTTCTTCCTAATATTTGACACAGCTAATAATTTCTTTAAACTCTTCTCCTTTGATTGCTATACTCTATTTTTATTTTCCTTGTAATCTGTTGGTTGTACCTTCTTTTTATCTTTGCCTTCATGCTTAAAACTGAAAATTTAAAAAAGTATTTAAAAATATTTGAACTTCAGGGACAACTGAACTAGTTCCACACTTAAGACACCAGGAATGGCTTCCTATTTCTTACAAGATTAAGTCCACCAATAGAAATCATATCCAAATATTTGCAACTTCTTTCCTGTCTTCCATTCAGTCTCATCTTCAGCCAAATCCTTGCTTCTGTTTATATCTTTTAGTTGCTTTCTTTTTCTAAATCTTAACCAAATGTGCTATTTGGTTAAGCGATTCATGTAAAATGATTAGAGGAGTTTAACACATACCAATACACTAAAAAAGTTAGTAATAATTATTATTTAAATATCAAGATGACCCTGACTAGAATGATTTCTCCTCATTTAGTAAAACAAACATGAAAATAAATAAGCTGCAGCTCCAGCTTCTCCAAAATCTCAAAAGGAGTAATATGATTAATCTTGAACATTTAGTCGTTCTACACAGTCTAACGCCAAGACATAGCTCATCCAAGCCCTTGCCCACAATGTAGTTTTCTATTGATACAGTCGTCTTTGAAACAGAATAAATTTCCTTATGACGTCTTGTGGCTTTTTTTTTTTTTTTTTTTTTTGAGACAGATTCTTGCTATCCAGTTCAGACTGTCCTTGAATTCACTGGAACTCATGTGATTCCTCTTGCCTCAGCTTCCCCAATGCTAGGATTACAGACCTTCCCCCTCATACGCCCAGAGATGTCTACAGGTTTTAAAAAACATTTTTTTCTCCAACCGAGCAGGCAGGATATGTACTATTCGTTCTTTAAGAAATCTCGGCTCTGCTCCAGCCGCACACCAGTGATTACTGTTGGCTGACTCAAGCCTAAGAACCTGGGACCCTCCAACACTTCTCCTGTGCTGCTGCTTCAGCCACACGAGGTCACTACTTCCCTTTCAAAGCACTCCATGCACCACGCTGGCAAGTGCTTCTGTAGGGGATTGCAATCCTGTCTCTTCCACACCTCTTGGGGTGTTTTTCTCCGGATCCGCAATATCCATACGATGCTACTCCTGGTCTGGAGTCCTGTTTTAATAGCGTGAGGAAAAAGCAAGAGTGTCGGAGACTGCAATACAAGCCACGGAGTCAGAAGCATTGATTGGTCCCTGATAGAGCCAGGAAAGGGCCTTCTTCTCTGAGTCTGCGCCACACCGGAACAGGGACAACCACTCACTAAGGGCAGAAGGCCCCGGGCGCATGCGCCCAATGCCCCGCCCCTTCCCGGAGGCTCGGTCTCCATTGGCCCAGGGGCTGGGGGTGTAGCGCCTCGTCACTGGAGCAGCGGTCACGTGGCGCAAGGGGGTGGGGCTGCGCGGCCGCTTCCCAGCTGGACGGAAAGGTCTCGCGTATCTTCCCTCTTCGGCCCTGTGGGGTGGGCTGACCCTCGCCGAATAGGGTTACGGGAACTTCTCCCAGTTATTCTCTGCCTCCCAGACTCACTTTCCTTTTTTCTGAAGCTGGGCCTTCTAGCACCTGGCTGCAGAGACTGCCACCGCCGGGAAGCCTGGATCTGAGTGTCCGCAAGTAACCGGAAGTGCCACCCGCATTTGAGGGGCGGCTCCGGGGCTGCTGGATGAGAGCGGCTGGCCGGGTGGAAGGTGGGTGAGGGGAGGGGAGGGAAGGGGAGGAGAGCAGCCTACCCTTCCACACAGAGGGCCTAGGATTGTACAGCAGTGAGTGAAAAGTTGAATACCCTTTTAACAGGGTAGTTTCTGAGATCATAATAGACACTTATCTCAGCCAAGCATGGCTTTTATATGCGTGTAGGAAAACCAAGGATGTTGAATAAATCCCTTACAAGTGTTTAGTACAGAGATTAGTTTATATTGTAGTAGAATCATTTGCTGAATTTGATGTGTTTAATCATCTCATAATCATTTCTTCTTAAAGGCTGAAATACATATGTAACTTCATATTATAAGTACGTAATCCTTGCACCTTGGAGGTTTATAATGTTGGAAAAATGAATCTTTGACCTTAGAAATTGAGGTAATACATACAAAATTAGCAGAAGAAAATTTAAAATAACTAAGAGAAACAAAGCCTAGGGCATTGTTAGGAAGTTCGTTATTATCCCGAAGGATTTTTGATATTTTGTTAGAGCAGCTCAGGAAAGAACAGTTTTGAACAGTTCTTGCAAGAGAAAGGATGTAAACAAAGATGGGAAAAGGGAAGAAGATACGGTTGAAAGGTGCCGCCCAGACTGGAGTTAATAGGACCAATATTTAAATGGAAAACTAAACAGTTTATACATTTCACAAAGTCATCTGAATTGTTTATTTTTCCCCCCTCCAGGAGAGGGAAGACTTGTGTGAATACTTCTGAACTAGAGAGCTTTTGGAGTCAAAAGAAAACTCAGTTAAATCTTTTGTGTTATGGTAAGTGATACTAGGCTGTTTTTCTATAAATGTTGATTTGGAAAGGAGCAGCTCAGGAAATAAATGGGATGATGATACATGGCAAAAAGTAACACCCTTAGCCACTAAAATGACAGATTACTGGACCCTGTTCTACCAATTTAAGTCTGTTTTCGACTCCATTCTAATGTACTTGCATATTCACTCTGAAATTGTAATAATTGCTCTTTGATTTCCTACACAAAGAAGGCAGTATTCCCAGTGCTTTTACAGGCTCTGCAGTCACAGGATGGATGTTAAACTCTGGCTCTCATACTTACCTAACTCTTGAGTTCTTGAGTGATTAGCTAAATGCTATAAATATCCGATTTTTTAATCTGTATGATGCCAATAATTTGTATTAATACCTATTTTACAGGGCTATTGGGAGCTCTAAATGAAAGAATTCCCATAGTCAATGAAAAATAAGGTAATACCTATCTAGGGCCTGTACAGTGAGCATTATATACCACAAACTTGGGTAGAGATACATACTGAGAGAAATAAAGTGAGATGGGGAATCTGAACTATCTTAGATAAGGTATAGTGTCATTTCTGAGAAAGTAATTCTGAGACAGACTTGAATCAAAGGAACAAACTTTTTGGAAGAGAAGTGTACTAGGCAAAAGGTGCAAGTGCAAAAGCTCTGAGGTGGCCTTTGCGGCTGGGCACCTTCGAGGGTGAGCAAAGGTATCACATTATGTAGGGCAGTAAAAACTTTGGATTTTACTCCTGAGTGTAATAGCAAACAGTATTTTAAACTCAAGAAGTGCTGTGCACTACTTTGAGGTTTGACAACCAGACTATGTTTTATTTGCTAAGTGATGACCTCTAAAAGGTTTAGACATGGATATAGGAAGATGATTTTCCTCATTTAAAAATTTTTTCCTTTTTTGATATACCATACTTTTCTTGGTTGTTTAGGGCAAGTGTAAAGTGATAGCTTTAGGGAATAGTCTGATTAATTTGCGAAGCCTTAAACAAACACAGAATGTTTTATTTCCTCTGTGTTCTCCTTTTAAGCTTAGCAGTGGTACATATTTTAAGAGACAAAATTCCCATAAACCCACTTTGCTTTGTCTGTGTACCTGCATGTCTTATCTTGTGATTTTGAGTTGGAATTCTTCTCTTCTAAACTTTATCCATAATTTTTCTAGTTTTTACATTGTCTTCATATTAATAATTAACTGGCTGAATTATTTCCTTTGATCATTTTAAATATTTTATAAACAGGCTGGGCACAAGAGTTAGGTAGAGGATGAGTTCAATAAATAGTAACAGTTTTGTACATGTGATGAAGACAGTAGAACCTGTAATTTATTGAATCTTGAGGAATTGAACTTAGTTGTTTACGCTTATTGTCCCAGTTCTCACAGGAACTCCCTGGTGCATATATTTTACCTTTGTTATCACAGGAGAGGTTGAAATTGAGAGAATGTAAGTGACTTAGCCAAGTTCTTATAGCTACAAGGGAGCACAGTGGTAATTTGAGCCAAAAATGTAATTCCAGAGCTTAAATTAAGGTTTATCTACTAAAACAGTCTTCAACCACTGTGTTTTTGAAAAACTAAGATAAAATAACTTGTTTTTGAAATAATTTCAGATTTTAAGAAAAATGTGAAAGTATGAAAAATGTCTGTATACCCTTCATCTTTTTCTCTACATGCTATTTACTGTTTGTTTCTGTATATACATAATTATGAATTTTATCACAAACCTAATAAAAATGGTATCAAAACGGCTGGGGATTTAGCTCAGTGGTTCTGGTGCCTGTCTTACAAGCGTAAGGGCCCGAGTTCGATCCCTGGTAACCACGTACCATACTGGGCGTGGAGACTCACACCCAGCAGCAACCAGTACCACATACCACAGTGCCGGGCATGGTGGCTCACACCTGTAATCCCAGCACTCGGGAGGCAGAGGCAGGAGGATTGCTTGATGTGAGTTTGAGGCTGAGCTCAGGGCCAGCCTGAACTACAAAGCAATACCCTGTCTAAAAAAAAAATGGTATCAAAAGACAAGAAAATTTAATTGGTGTAAAAAGGAAGAGGATGAAAGAAAGAACAGT
This sequence comes from Petromus typicus, assembly GCA_004026965.1. Classification (NCBI taxonomy): domain Eukaryota; kingdom Metazoa; phylum Chordata; class Mammalia; order Rodentia; family Petromuridae; genus Petromus; species Petromus typicus. The sequence goes on along the minus strand of PVIR01039122.1, from coordinate 1,636 downwards.
CTCACTTATTTGAAAACACATTTTTGTATATGTACATATTTTTACTTTCAGAATTATGCCACATTTTACATGTAAATGAATAAAGACAAAATGAGAGCAAAAATTTATAAAATGCAATCCAAACAAAACCAAGTATGTTTGTTTTAAATGTGTAATACAACCACTCAAAAGAGGAAAAACAACAACTAAACTCTAATGCAGTATTCATACCACACAAACTCAAAGATGAAAGGAACTGTAAATAGGGCCCAGTGAAATTCAAACTTACTAGTTTTTCTAGATATCTCTTCATTTCTTTCTGGCCAAATAGTCATATCCTTTTTAACTTCTTTTTTATTCAGAATATAGCTCTTTTTTTACAGTTTATCCTAGAAATCACTCTATATTAGGTTTTCCTAATTTTTTTTTCTTTTACAGTGTGGGCATGCTGTTGCTTACTCAACCACTTTACCATAAGGACACTGAAGTTACTTAAATGTTTTCCAGTTAGAAACACTGCTACAATGAATAACTTTATGTATTTACATAGTATTAGAGGAGTATCTGCAGAGTCACTTCCTAGAAATCAGATGGTTGAGTCCAGTGTAAGTGTATGTTTGGCTGTGTTTTACGGTACTATGTTCCCACTCAGAGGGATGAGGAAGTCATACCAATTTGTATTCCTTCTAGCAACATGAATACTGTATATCTGTTACCCTGTAGTCTTGACAACAGAATGTATTGTTAATGTATGCCAAATTTGGCTTTAAAAAATGGTATTTCATGTGCTTCTTTTGATGATTTCATTTTTTTAATGGACTTCATTTTTAGAGCACTTTTTAATTTCAAAGTTAAGCGAAGAATACAGAGTTCCCTTATGTCCTTTTGCCTTCCAGCACACAGATAGCACAGTGTCCTCTACTTTGAACATCTCACACCACAGTGGTGCATTTGTTACAGCTGGTGAATCTCTGCTGACACATCATTATCACTTAGTTTACTTTTATGTTGCATATCTTACAGATTTTGACAAATGTATAAATATACATATTTACCATTTGCGTATCCTAAAACTTTTCTGTGCTCTAATTATTTATTCCCCCTCCACACTAATCTTGGCAGCTACTGAACGTATTAAATAATTCCGTATATTTGCTTTTTTCCTGAATGTTGTGTAGTAGTTTTGGAATCATATAGTTGGAGTCATATAGTACTGTATATAGTCATTTTATATTGGCTTCTTTCACTCAATAATTTCCATTTAAGGTTTCTCCATGTCTTTTCATTGACTTAATAGCTCCTTTCCTTTTTAGCCTCAATATCTTGTGTAGGTGTACCACACTCTACTAATTCATCACCCACTGAAGGACAGCTGGTTGCTTCCATGTTTTAGCTGCCACAAACATTTGTGTGCAGGCTTACCTGAACACAAACATATATGTGAGTGTGAATTTTTAAGTCATTTGGATAAATACATGTAGTATGGAAAAAGTATGTTTAGTTTTTAAAGAAACAGCCTTACTATCTTCTAAAGTTTTGTTCCGTTCTGCAATCCTGTCAGCACTGATTGTGAACTCCTGTTGTTCCACAGCCTCATGTGCATTTGGTGTTGCCAATGTTGGGATTTTGACTGTTCTTTTTTTTTTTTTTTTTTTTT